>JAWZYV010013951.1:0-158587 GCA_038373885.1 Cheiracanthium punctorium
GCTGAAATAACTGCAAAAATCTCTAATCTCTGTAAAACAAAATTTTCTCTATAGCGAATTTTTCAACTGGTGTGTGTATATAATATATATATATGAATGAACTCTTTTTCGAATCCACACAGTGAGAAAATAAACGTTTATAAAACTGAAGCAAAATTATAGCTTACCTCTCGACATTTGTTTTTTGCAATCCTTGCAGAGAGCTTATTTAGTGTTGGGCACCAATTCAAAATAATTTAGAAGAATAGGCGATTGTGCTGTTAAACTGTCATCTAACGATTCTTCGTCCATAATTTCGACCACACTTGGTGATACGACATCCATTTAGCGATGGTTAGGAAAAAAAAAAAACACAGTTCAAAAACACTCGCACAAACAAATGTGCCAATGAAACGATGCCTCTCATCTCATTACCAAAATAAAGATTCTGGAATGGTGTTGCGCCTGCTTTGTTTTTTCTGAAAAGCGAAGTATCGGTTGAAAAGTATCGGTGAAAATGGATGAAAGCAACAGAAACCGATACTTTCCCGATACTTTTAGAATCGAAAGAACCGATACCGATACCTAAAAAATTTGGAGGTATCGGCGCCGATACTATCGGTTGCCGATACTATCGGTCGATCCCTACTTATTATACATACTTTGTCAATAATAATAATCATTATATTTTTTAAACAATATGTTATATTTAATTTTGCTATAATATTTATTTTATTCAATCTTTTAAATTTATTATTATTCAATATATATTTATTATATTAATATACCTGGATATACTTAAAATTTAATAATATTACCTTTTAGTATTTGGCAACTCCTATACTTTCTTCTTTCCACTTTTACACTTTTATTTAGTGGCAACACCATTTTTTACTTTTTACAATTCTTAGCATTGGCAACACATATCAACTGTTCAAATAAAATTTCCATGTGCTCAAGGTCTGGTATGTAAAATTATCTTTCTAATTTTTGTTATCTTTTTGATTTCTTCTTTCCTTTATATAGTAGGGTAGGGCCCAGATGTGTGGAGTTAATATCTCTTCTGATATTCCACACAACCGAAACCCTACTATTTGGTTTACTGTAAATTATAATCCACTGTTTGTGGCCCCTGACGATGGTGACAGTGGTTATAATTTCCGTTCCATTGTACTATCACAATAATTCTTGCACTTTATTTGGATTCAAAATCTGGTTTCTAATTCTTGATAATAGCTGTTATTTTTATGCGAGATATGTCTTATTTGTAGTATGTTTTGTGTTTTATTTGTTAGTTATATATATATATATATATATATATATATATAATATATAATAGCTTACTTACGTAAAGTGAAATCCCAAGATAATCCATTGATAAAGTGAAAAAAATAAAAATATAAAAAAATAAAAAAGTAGATAGCACATGGTGCCAATTAACGAGCTTATACCGGATAAGTGTTTAAATATAGCCTTTTAAGGCAATGAAAGAGTGGATATATATATATATATATATATATATATATATATATATATATATATATATGTTACAGTTAAAACCCGAAATTAGTCAGAACCCGAATTAACTAGGAAAAACGCGTTCTGAGTGCGTTAGGGAAAACCCGAATTAACTAGGGAAAACCCGTTTTATTCGAGTAGCGGTAGCACGTTTTTCGAGGGGCATCTACAGCGGAGGCATTACGTTCCAGGGGGCCTCCTACAGCGATAGCCAGACCCACTGATTTTTTTCAATTTTAAGTTACATTATAAGTTTTAAGTTAAATTACTGATTTTAAGTTACAATTTAGAATGAGAAGAGGGGAGGGGAGACGGGTACAAGGATCAGCGTGGACTCATTAAGCAGTTCTAGTGGCAGAAGTCCCCCGATTTTCGATGTGCGGGAGTATTTACGCTTACCACACCACGTGGTCTGCGAAGACACAACTCCTCCTCTCTCTTATCTCTGATCGAACCACACACGTTTCCCAACATGACCCGCATCCGGGGCTACAAGGGCGTGGGGACACGTATACATCTAAAGAACTCAGAATCGACGGCCTGATGTTTGACAAATAACAAAATAAATAAAACATAGCTCCAGAGTGCGCGTGGCAAGTATGACAGGAAAGTAAAACTTACAGTGAAAGTACCCGCTTGAACAATACCCAAACTAGTAAAACCCAAATTACCTTTTTATACATTACATATATATATATATATATATATATATATATATATTATGCACACTAAAGAAATGTTTATGATACGCCAGCGCCCACAGAAGGGTTATAGGCGGCTTCAGTGAGATGTTATGAAAAGTTGGCGAGTTTAAAACGGAAATGGCGATTTTTGGGTTTATAAGTTTTGGCAACCCATTCAATGGAGCGCGCTTCCCATACTCTTACGTTAAACAACGGCCAAATTTTATTTGTTATTTGATGAATTACGCATGAAGTACTTTTTTAGGATACAAAATTTTGCAGATTCCTCATTGTTATATATAGCTTTCGAAAAAGTTAAATTGGTATTTTTAAACAGTTTCACAAAGCTAGTAAAATTTCAACATTTGGAACAGTTATTTATATAAAACAACGCTGTTTCAATGCTGAAATCTTTGTTAGCTCATAACTTTGATGGCCTTACCGTGATAACTTGGATACAATAATATTTGGATACAATATACTTGGATATAATAATACCTTGGAGAACTATGGATTAAAATAACAGGTAAATCTTAAGTTTTACTGTTTTTAAAGTACATACTCTCACAGCATATTTTAGTGTATAAAACTATTTTCCTCCTTAAAATTTGAGTCATGTAGTATACAGCAGGTAGATAACGGAATTATTTTTCAAAATAGGTAACAAAAAATCTTTTGATCTAAATAAAATGTTGCCCTAATGTTATGTGTAACCATATAGCAACTTTATTTATTATTACTTCCTGTAAGATTATGATTTATATATTAATGAGTATGTCATTTTATCTCTCACCCCCGTTACTAAAAATTGTCCCAAAAATGCGACATAATTTTACATATATTTAAATACTATTAGTTCACAACAGCTTTAATCTATTGCTACAGTATTTCGTAAGCTGTAGAATATGCATCACATGCATTTTTCTATAAATAGGTTACAATCCTAAAAATTTCAACATTGGGTTACCAGGCGAAATACACGAAAGATGAGATATAAAGTGGCATAGTCAATTAATATCGTTTTAATATGGCAATAGTGAAACTAAAAAATTAGGGGGGGGGGGGGTTCATGGAGGGTCTCCCCCTGACGAGGCTCGAACAGCCGAGTTTTATATATATATATATATATATTATATATATATAATATAAATATTAAACCATGTATAAATTATTTAATTATAATATACTTAAACTATTTATAAAATCTCTTTAATTATGAGATATTGAAATTAAACTGTTTATAAATGATTTTATGTAGGTTTTGACATGTTGGGCGAACATAATTTGCAAATGATGTACTAATGGATTTTGCTGTTGTTTTTAATTTTTCATGTATCTAGTTTTTCATCTTAAAATGTTACCCTTAAGCAATGTCTTTTTTTTTTTTTTTTTTTTTTGGAATGGGTTGATGAATAAGCCCCCCTACCCCGGATCCGCCACTGGCTCATATTTTAGTTATGGCAGCGTTACTGTAAATAGGCACTAATCCGGTACCGTGCCATTATATTGTAGTCACTGTTAAGGCATCAGGCCAGTGCCTTTATTTTTAATATTAGCCGGCACCCGGCCGTTTCATTTTGGGCATTATAAACTTAATGGACCAGTGCCTTATTGTGAGTAACGGCCGGCACATGCAGTATGCCAGTAGAGTGCCGCTGCCTTCCCGGGCTTCTGGCAAGGTACTTCTCGGGCGACCACTTTTGGTACGATTCGGTTACTTTTTGCAGTGTCGGGCCGGCGCTGTACGTGATGGCAGAAAGGCACTGGCAAGGTACTCCGCCAGCAGGTGTGTGTTTGTTGGGTAGGGGGGCCCCTGGAAAATATGCCTCTGCTGTAGGGACCCCTCGAAAACGTGCTATCGCTACTCGAATAAAACGCGTTTTCCCTAATTAATTCTGGTTTTGACTGATTTCGGGTTTTCACTGTTACATATATATATATATATATATATATATATATATATATATATATATTAATAAGGGCACTAGGCTAAATTCTACGTTAACTGCCTTATTCCACCAAGTTGACGATAAATATTTAACTGTAGTTACCCTGACGATTTTTTTTTAATTTCGCGATCTACCGACAGTAATAATGAAGCATAACAAAATAAATATTTATTATGGTGGTTTCAGTAAAATATTTTCGATACGCTCTGGTCTATTGTTAGTAATAGTCAAATAGACAATCCTAACAAATATTATAAATGCGAAGGTGAATTTGTTTGTTTGTTTGTGACGTTTTCACGCTTAAACCGCTGAATCGATTATGATGAATTTTGGTATAGAGATAGATGGGACCTTGGAGACGGCTATAGGCTACTTAGAATTTTAGATTTTTAATTACTTTTTTTAATATTAATTAAACCGTTTAGACGTTGCCATGCTTGGCGAGTTTCGCCCGTATAAATGATTCATGTTTTAAGCTAACAGAAATGCTGTTACTTCAGTGAAGAATCGCGTGCATTTGAAAAACATGAAATACTACGGAAATTATGCGTTTTACCCCAAATCTCTCTATCTATAATAATAAAAATGAATGTTCTCCAGATAAATCAACAGCACGCAGAGCTTTAAAAATTTGAGCATATGATTTCGATAGCATGCGAAAGAAAAGTACTAATGTGTTTCTTAAAGTTCATAAATGTTAAGTTCTTAAAGTCCCAATGATATAAATGAGAGGTTCTCAAACTGTGTGCTGCGGCATCTTGGGGTTCCGCGAGTGTACGCCAGGAGTGCCGTGGAGATAATCAAGAAAAGTCTAAGTCTGTGCCGGGGGGTATTATAATAAAAATATTTCATTTAAACTGGTATCCCACAAAAAAGTTTGGCTAAGCCGATTACCAAATCGGCGACAACAGAAAATATTTCAGTCAAGTTTGATAGAATTCAATGTCCAGTCTCTTCTTTTACAGGAACTTACTGAGATCCCCTCCCTGAGGCAATGGCGGCCCGTGGTCAAAAATGTTAGTGCAGCCGGAAACATATGACCCCCCCCCCCCCAGGAATGGAAAATCTTTGTTACCGGATTAAGCCCACACCCAGGATAAAAAAAAAAGAAAAAAGAAAGAAAGAAAGAAAGAAATTACATAAAAATGTAAGCGATATTATTTTACTTCCATAAAATGGACATAAATTTCAACCAGCCGCTCCTATCCTCAAAATTGCATTAATCAGTGTCTGATTCGAAGTTTCCTGAGAATTTTCTTTTGTAATGATAACTTGAGAAGAAAAGAAGAAAAAGAAAACTTACTTATTTTTTATAAGTCAAATCAATCCTCTTTTCTTTTAAGCTTGCGAATCAGTCAGTGATGTCCTCATAAAAAGGCGTTGTTTTAATTCAGATATCCTTAATTTTAAAAGCGCTTTAAAATTCCCCATGTTTAAAGAATTTTCTCGCTCGCCATGTCCTCTTAATGCCAGTTCTTGCTTACTTAAAAACAATACTGCTTTGATGGGTAATTGCATGAAGCGTCGATTCAGGCTTAAGTTCTTGATAAATTCAGCAATATAAAGTCGAGAGTTTTCCTTTAATGCGTCAGCAATTTAGCTCCCACTTCTTATCAACTCCTCTCAACAATTAAACACGGCCAATAAAACATTTTTTGTAAATAAAAACTGCCCCATAGCCACGAGAATAGTGCATATCATGAGAAATGGAAGCTACGACCATGCTGAGACGAACCTGCTGCTTTTTCTTAGCTGCTGTCTTAGCTGCTTTTTTCTTAGCTGCTGTCTTAGCTGCTTTTTTCTTATGAATGGACAATTTTGGTGTCGGTCTATTTTCTTTTAGTGGTTGTCGTTTATTATCTTCTTTCCATGTGTTAAAGAGTTTCAAGCAAGACGCAAACTGGATAATAACGGGGCTCCATGTTTCAAAAATCAAAATTTAAAAAATCGGTTAAATCATAGATTCCAATAACACCCCAAGCAGCAAGAAATCTCGGCCAACTGTCTTCCCGCGACCCCTATTTCACCCGCCCGACCTCTGCACGGGACCTCCGTTGTAGGTTGGGGATGTCAGGTTGGGAAACGGTCCCTGGACTGTTCCCTCCGGAGCGATTCTGCGCGTCTCCGGACGATTTCCCGAGGATTCCCCGAGCGATTCTACGCGTCTCCGAACGATTTCCCTACAATTGGTTCGCATACCGCGATTCTACCTATATACACACTAATCCAAAATAAGAAACACAGTAATGGAGGCAAGTGCGGCTGCACAAGAACATAACGCAACTTTCGATAGCTTTTATCGAGCCGATTAAAGTTAAATACTTTATACGCTATTTAAAGATCAAGTTTAATCCGTGGCCTATAATATGAAAACTAATACAACAAGGAACATAAATGTAAAAATATTTACTTATCAGGATTAACTTTGACTAACTTGACGTGCCAACAAAAGAAGAAACACGAACGGAAACGGGGACTCGACTACGTCACAGAATGACGAAGCAGTCCTGGGGAAAAGCTAAACAATAGAACTGGCGGGTAAACTGTCAGCGCCATCTGCAAATAGTCCTGCAATAGTTTTCCATGGACCTTGGTACGACGTGCGGAATGGACGACAGACCGAGAACTTCTCGTGGGAGGTCGTATGGGTCATCTCCCAACGTTTGAATGCGATGGATGAATCAGACGTTGAGAGGTGAGTTCCAGTGGACGTTCTACCGAAGTTAGAGAAAAACAGCCTACTACAATCCGATAAAATAGATAGTCGGCCGACTTTTTACCGAGCTCTCTTGCTGCCTGGGACATGGACACAGAACAAATTAGGCTAAAAACTTTCAAACTTCCCAGACAAAAAAAAAAAAAAAAAAAAAAAAAAAACCACTATTCTTTCCGTTATAATGGGCTAGAACAGCGGTTCTTAACCTTTTAACGTCGTGCCCCCCCCCAACAAAGTCTAACTTACAGTGGCGCGCCCCCCCCTCACATTTTTCAGCATACATTGAGTTTTTTAATCTTTAATAATGAATATTTTAAGCGAAAATGGATACATTTTTGAGTAAAAATGAGAATAAATAAGATGATTTTTTAAAAACATGCATCACTACTTGCTCTAAAGTTTTTCTAGCCCCCCCTAAGGGGCGTAGCCAGAAATTTTTCATGGGGGGGGTTACGACTACTGCAACTCTTATATATGTATACATGTGTGTGATAATGTAGTGAAGAATATACATTTTGTAAGGCAAAAAATTTCTCATGGAGGGGGGTTATGACCCCCCTAACCCCCCTTGGCTACGCCCCTGCCCCCCATGGGAACGTTCTGAGGGGGGCGCGCCCCCCTCAGGTTGAGAAACGCTGGGCTAGAACATATATTCTGTGTCTTTATTCTCTCCCTCACTTCTCGTCCGAACCAATCAGTTCGTCGAATTCACAGCAGCTGCAAAAGACAGAAAACCTTTCTTTGGCTGTGTCTTAGCTAAAACACCCTATGCTATTCTAAGCCAGAGAAACTGCTTACGTACTCGTTACCATGGCAACGGTGCTGCCAATTCCTTAATCAGCACTGAGGGCTGTACCGAGGCCTCCGAGAGAGAGGAGAAAGAATCTTTCTCCTCTCTGGGAGGCCTCGGCTGTACAAACTACTTTCAGAGTTGAATTGCGGGAAGGTTAAAGGGGTTTTTTTCTGAATGAGCGATCCGGTCGTTACTACAATACGGTTTTCTTCTCTTGAGATTTTTTTTTTTTAATTTACCATAGGAATTCCATAATTCTAATCTGAATTTAAGAAAGTTAGTAGAATAAATTATTTTAAAGTATGTGCTGATAATTTCAAGTA
Organism: Cheiracanthium punctorium; assembly: GCA_038373885.1. Lineage (NCBI taxonomy): Eukaryota > Metazoa > Arthropoda > Arachnida > Araneae > Cheiracanthiidae > Cheiracanthium > Cheiracanthium punctorium. Next base: position 7,962 of record JAWZYV010013951.1, read on the forward strand.
CAGCCCGGCTGTACTTGCTGCATCCTACGAGCTGCCACTGCCCTAAGGCAAAATTCTATAGACCTTTCCCAAGAGAGTAATTTCCTGAAAGTTAGCCCTTATAAACACGAAAGAAATATTGAAAAATGCATCTCATGTTTCATGCATTTTTGTTTTATTCTAAACCTTCCAATTCACAGGTAACCCACCGCAATTTTTTTTAGCCAGATAAGGCTGCCCTAAAATGCTTATAGCTTCACAAGCTTGTCGTGGCGAAAAATTTTCGGAACCCCTGATATAAATATGTACATTTGTGTGTTTGAATATTTGTGACACGTCTGGAAATAAACTTCAAGAAATATTTTAAAAGGAGAGCAATTTATTTTAAAGTCTTGGTTATGAACAAGATAGAGAAAAAATTTTATCACATTCATGAGCCATCAAGCAAGCACGTGGCAAAAAACTAATTCCAACATCTAGTATACGCAGCAGAGCGAAGGACTAACCAACTGCTGCGGGGGGTGGAAGGAACTAGAGTTTCAACACTTGTGACTGAATCATAAAAAAATAGCTGAACGGATTTTGGGTAAAAGAAATTTGAAGGATTTAAAAATTTGGAATGAAGATAGCTTATTCGCTGGATTAACATAAAGGCAACCTTTCATATAGCATAAATATTCTTTTTACAAAGAGACTCAAAATAATTCTAATACATTACACTCTATGGGCATTTTGTAGCTACTGAACCGATTCTAGAACTTTTTTCACTGATTGGAAGTTACACTTTTCCTGAGTATTACTGTTTGATTGTTTGTGGATTAAGGCCGATTGAATGCATTAGGGACCTAGACCTATATGAGGAATGCCCTCTGTGGGGGGACTTTCTAAGGGATCCTAGCCTGTATTTACGCGAGGTTTCGGAGGAAACCACGAAAAACTCCGAACGGCTAGCAGGCACGTATCCAAAAAAGCATTTGGGGGGTGGCAAAAATTTGGAGGGGGTCCAAACTGTAAAAAAAGCAGAATTTCACACAAAAATATTATATCATTACCATTTTAGTAACAAAAATCCAAATTTCGGGGGGGTCCGGGCCCCCTGGACCTCCCCCCTAAATACGTCCTTGACGGCTAGGTCAACAGGCGCGACCGGGCTTGAACTTGTCACCTCCCGCCTTCCAGTTTCGAGATCAAAACCTCTCAGCCGCTGGTAGGACCCTGAGTATTATAGGTTATCTTATATGCATATATCACAAATAGTTCTTTTACGGGGTTACTCATAAGAATTACAAAACGCTCTATTTGTATCTCTGTAACTACTGAATCGATTCCAAAATTTTTTTCACTGATAGGAAGCTACCAATTCCTGAGTATTATAGGCTAAAATGCATGCATGTAGCATAAATTGTTCTTTTACAGGAACACTAAAAATAATTCTAATTCATTACGCTCTATGGGTATCTCTGTAACTACAGAACCGATTCTAAATCTTTTTCACTAATAGAAAGCTGCACTATTTCTGATTAACATAGGCTAAAATTCATGCGAATAACATAAATATTTCTTTACAAGAACACTCAAAATAGTTCGCAAATATTGTTGTAACTGTATTGTTATAATCAGAACCTCTCAGCCGCTGGTAGGACCCTGAGTATTATAGGTTACCTTTTATGCATATATCACAAATAGTTCTTTTACGGGGATGCTCATAAGAATTACATTACGCTCTATTTGTATCTCTGTAACTACTGAATCGATTCCAAAAATTTTTTTCACTGATAGGAAGCTACCTATTCCTGAGTATTATAGGCTGAAATTCATGCATGTAGCATAAATAGTTCTTTTACAGGAACACTAAAAATAATTATAATTTATTACGCTCTATGGGTATCTCTGTAACTACAGAACCGATTCTAAATCTTTTTCACTAATAGAAAGCTGCACTATTTCTGATTAACATAGGCTAAAATTCATGCGAATAACATAAATATTTCTCTACAAGAACACTTAAAATAGTTCGCAAATATTGTTGTAACTGTCTCTATTCACCAAATGCGTAAAATAAAATCTAAATTTAGTAACTCCGCATAATCTTTTATTTTAAATGAAGTATACTATCATATATTATGCATCATTTAAAAAATCTCATGTGGGAAACACATGACTTAATTGCACGTCTATTAAATCAAAAATATTTTCAGCGCACTTCATCTAAACTTATTTTGTTTCTAAGAGATAAAATGCTGCAGTAATACCAGCGTTGCTCGATTTTATGGAATTGGGTGAATAATATAAATGGTATTTTATTATTAAAAAACAGTTTTGTTACAGTTTTGACATAGTGATTTAATGAAAGTGGTTTAGATGTAGGTAATGATTTTTTGAAGATTGCACCTTTTTCTTTACTGGAAATTCATAATATTTGTATTCGAACGTTTAGTTCTGAATGTAAAGGTAAGTCTATACTAGTATAATTTATTTAGAAGTTCTACAAATATATAGAATGTAGAGTATGTTTATGAATTAATATTTATGTGTAAACTCTTGGGCAAAACTTTTAGGGTAAAAATCTACAACCAAGATCGGGGATAATTGAACTGTGCTCAGGCGTGTGTGTTTCAACTCTCGAACAGTTCACTTTGCTCTACTTAACCACTCCCAACGATTCAGATTTTGAGCTCAAAATTTGAGTTTCAAATCTCATTAAATGCTTTCAAAAGTCTAAACTTTTGAAAGCATTTAATGAGATACAAAAAATAACGGTAAAGAATAGTTGTTCGTTACTCTAAAGTCTAAAGCCCCCCTCTATCGGCATTTTTTGAACTTTATCTTTAAAATTTATTTTCAAGTAAATACTGACATACAGAATAATTTTAGCGAAAACTGCAAACGGACAGACCAATTTTTCCTTTTTTTTTACATCAATTGAAATTTTGCACCCTAAACTTTAATGGCGCCTAACTCCTTCGTTTGGGACCCTTAGTTTTCTATTTAATATTGTTTGTCTTGATGTGTACTATCATCCCCTTAAAGTTTTGCCAAAGAGTTTAGATTCACCCTGTATATTATTTTAATCTTAATTCGCATTACTTGGATAGTTTATTATTGTAGTAAATAAGCGCGCCGCTGTAATACTAGTTAAACTTTCTTGTCTGTTTAATTTTTTTCAGTTGAAAATGTTATTTATCATTCATTAGATAGGGGAAATCGGGGTACAGTGAAACAAAATTTACTTTTTTCCCATGTTCACATATTCGCATGTACAAAAATAGAATTAATGGACACTTTTAACTTCGACATCTAAACGAATTTTTATGAGTTTGTAAAAGGATCTTCTTATTTAAAAAAGTGCAAAAAGTAAATGTTTGTCAGTTCCATTGTACCCCGTATACCGCGATACAATGAAGGATTTAATAACACTTCAAAAACACTCAAATAGTATGAGTCAAAATTCAAATTTCAGCATATATATTTTATGTACATTTATAATAAACATTAGTGAGACATGAATATGAAATTTAAATGTGAAAAACAAATTTACTTAAATCTTGTACATGTGAATTGTAAATATCAAATATTTTAATTTCTTTTTCAGCACCTCGTCATATATTAAATTAATATATTAACTGGAAAAAACTTAATAGACGCAGATTTATTAATTATCAGTTAATTTTATTTAAAAAAGGATAACGGTTGTAACTGCTTTGAAAATGTGAAACTTAAGCATTAAGTATAAAGAATTGCAAAACAATATGTGCATAAATAAGCTATTTATCATTTGCGAATTTATTTACATCGATGTATACTAAAAATCAGCTTAATTTATTTAATGTATTTTAAAAACCAAGCTGAAATAATGAATCATGAGAGCAAGTACTACTTAGTATTTCTTCAAATTACATGCATCTACTTACATTAATGTCCACATGTATCACAGTAAAGAATCTAATAATTTGTTCGTACTTGAATTAGTAACACACAATTATGACTAAAAACTACGTTAAATAACGTTTCAAAACATTGAAAAGCTCAAAAAAGCTTGATGTATACGTGAAGACGTTTACCCACTGTAACGCTAACATTAATTGACTTTGGACTTTACAGCGCATACGCACGCATAAAATGTACAGTCTCTGGACTACTTCCGAAGGAAACTTTTTGCATACTGTTTATCTCCCTTGCTCCCGTAAGCGTTCGTCAGATGTAAACAAACATGGAGGATTTATTTGAAATCGCTGCAGTAAGAGATACGAGATCCGAAGACTTTGATGATAGTATTTTATACGAATTATCAATTCCTCCAGAAGATAGTTACTAATTAATTGGAACCTCATTAAATATTTATAAATAAATTAAACCCACGGCAAACATTATATGGAAACAAACGTTTATCTTAATTAGTCTTAGTTATTTTATTAAAAATACAGGTTCGTTTAAAAACCTAGATTTTTAATAAAATAATTATAAAAACCTGGTTTTTAATTCCTCTTTAATTATATTACATTTTTATCTACTGTATGTATGTCCAAGGCTTTGTGTCCAGTAGTTTTTACTGCATTTGAAAAAAAAAAAACAATAAGTTTATGGGTATTTTGTTAATACTAAAAATTGATTTCGTTATAAATCTAACCGTATTTTCCTAAAGCTATCCCCAAATACAGAAAATAAATCAAATAGAAAAAAAGTAAAATTAACTTTTAAAGTAAATCTCATTCCCTTAGGAAATATTTATTCACATTATATTAAGAATGTTAAACCAAACTCGCTTGTTGGCCATCTTGTTTTTGAATAACGTTTACCGTAATCAGCATCCGCTAAATTTGAGAAATAGCGTGCTACGCTAACCTCCGCGAAACGTGAGCATGCGCAATATGGTCGGAGACCAATTTATCGGCTAAGTTTCCACTATCGGAGGAAGAAACGCAGCGCAAAAACTACTCTAATTAGAAACGGTCCCGGATGATCCGGACAAGCGTTTCCAATTATCAGGAAGAGTGCTCAATTTCAAGATTTTTTTTCACTTTTCCCTAAAATATAAGACAGAAATTGGGACAAAATATGTATTCTAATTATTTGTTACCATTTACAAAAACAACCATGTTTCTTTTATTTTTTGAATGTTAATAAGGTTAATAATGTTTTAGTTGCATAAACATAAGTTCTTTGTGACTGCCACTGAAGCTATCAAATGTTCCCAATTAGCTGATGGGGACATCATGCGGGGCCGTCGCTAAGCAACGGGCCTGCTCATGAGTTGTCACTGCTAAAAATGAGTTTATCATTGAGGCCTGTTTTCCCCATTTGCAGTGTTATATTTTATTATTCTAAGTATTATAAATATTATATTATTATATTATTTTAAAACAATTTTTTTATAGTTTTGTCGTACTAAAGAACTTTAGATGTAGGTAATCGTTTTGTGAATCTTACGCCATTTTCTTTCATGAAAATTTATCATTAAATTCGAACATTTTGCTCTGAATGTAAAGGTAAGTGAGCACTTTTATAATTTATTTAGAAATTCTAAAAATATGTATGTAAATCATGTTTAGTGAATAATTACTCATGTGTTATTTATAAATAAATTATTTTACTCATAAATCGTATTACTTGAGTAGTTTATTCTTGTAAATAAGCAGTACGTTGTGATACTAGTTAGACAATTTAATTTTGCCGGTTGAAAATGTTATTTATCAGTTATATATGCCTTGATTATGTGATTCAGACTTAAATCTGGTACAGTGCAGAAATACAGTAAATTATAAATTATTGATTTTTGCACGTTTATATAGAAACTTCAAATGTAGTAAATATTTTGTACAAGCGTTCATTATGCTTGCTCAGTTCCAAAGTTCGATTGAGAAAGCGACAAAAGAATAAAACATATACTACATGAAATGTCTTTATTAAAGAATAATTAATTCAGGGATCGCGCTATAGAGCGTATTTTATCAATTTTCTCCAATATAGAGGATATCCCGAAAACACTGAAATGCGATTTAATACACCATTTATTAAAGATTAATGTTAAATTGTTTAAAATAACGTAGGAAATACGACTACGTTCATGAAATATTCATTATAAAATGTCTTTCTCATTTGTGTATTTAGTTATCTTACAGTATGTTAAATATCCACTTGTGAAACTAAAATAAGCAATCGGGAATCATGAGAGTAAGGGCTACTTTGTTTTTCCTTCAAATTATATGCATCTATTTTCTTAATGTCAATATGTATCATAGCAAACAAATTAATCATGAGTTCATACTTGAATTAGTAACACAATTACTACTTAAAACTACATTAAATAACGTTTGAAAGCACTGGGAAGCTTAAGAAATGCCTGATGTATACGTGAAGACTCTAGCATCCCTCCGTAGGCCTCTTTGGATAGCTCATCAAAATACACGCGCAGGCCCAGTATTAATTGCGAAGGCCCGCATCATGCTGATGTCTATGAAATGAGTGACGTCATGCTACTTTCTCATGAATTTGCAAAACAATCAACGGACTCACAAAAATGTGAATGCATACGCATAGCTCTTGCATATTCTCACATCCATGGTCTTTCGCTTTCGATATTATTGTATCAATATCGTTTACTTCTTATACCTCAATTGTGTTTACCTGCACTTAGAAATTGATATTTATAAAATAGTTATTAAAAACTATTTACTTTTTTATGAAATGGAATCTGAAATGAGTTCACTTTGTACTTAATATTTTGAGCTCATAACTTGCGTCATGATATCGTCGTTTTGAAAATTCGGCTCTAAATGTTTTTCAAACTTTTGTTTTATTGAATAATGCACTGCTTAAGTTTTCTATTGAAATATCAAAGATTCGTATAACTCGAATATTTGTTTCAATAAGATGTCATAATATAATCAAATTTTCTTGTACGATTGTATCTGGCTATGATTAATGCATCTGGATTTCAAACCAGGCTCAATGTATAATGTGATTTAATACATCATGTTGCCTTCCTGTGGTCATTTTAAAAATATACCATGCCCATTTTATAAGCTTGCCCTTTGTGTTCGTCCCCATTGTCCCTATAAACATCAAGCTGCAGGTTTGTACTTTTTGATTTAATAAAACATTGAAAATTTAAGTAAGTTTTTGAATATTTTATAGAACGCAGTTGATTTATTATTTTACTTAAATTGTGTTTTTTTTTTATTGGTTCTTCTGTTCCTGTACTATAAATTGGAGTTTAATCCTTCAAAAGTTCTGCTGTGAAGCTACATGATTAAATTAGTTTGCTCATTAAAATTTGCGTAATAATTTATTTCTGCTTGATAATAAAGTTTATTCTTATTTCAAGTTCCCGCGTTTTCCAAATTTAATAGGTCCATCCGAATAAAAGTCTGTCTAATTTTAATCTGAATTTATTTGGGCTGTTAGTGACTAGATTTTTTGTGGGATCATTAATCATTTTCAATAAGCACGAAAATCTATTTTCTACTACACTGGTTCCAATGTATAATGAATGTAAAACCTTTATTAATGAATAAACATGAAGGTTATCATTACCCTGCAAATTAAATTTTATTTCGCCCAGAAAATAAATTCTATATTAAAAATTAGATGAGCGTTGTAAAATTTCACAGAATTTTTGGAATTTTCATTTGGCATTATTGGTTGGAGCTTGTCCTATTTTGAAAACATTTTTTTTCCCCTTTTCGGCTTTTTAATATTTAATAAAAAATGAATTTTATTAAAGTATAATTTGGTAAAATTTTTCTGTATATATAAATATATATATAATTTGGTTTCTTCTTCTCTTTTTTCTTAATTGTAAGCTTATAAATGTACTTTTGTGAAGATCTTAATAAGTAATTTAAATTAAGTAATGAGCTAAGATGAAAACAAAGACAGGTAAAAAGAAAATAATGGAAACCTGTGTAGATTTAATTTATTGTATCAGGCATAATTGAATTTTTTGTCTTGTATTATAAAATAAAGTTTAAAGAAAAGATGTGCAATATAAAAAATTATAATAAACAAAAGATTTTTTCAAAATCAGTTCCTATTTTTTGTTCTTTCCTCATTTTTTTTAAAGAAACAAGTCATCCATTCTTTTAAATTTTTAATTAAATATAGGTGTATATTATTCTGGAGGGTAGGAGGGAATAGTTTGATAAGATAAAATCCATGAAAAAAAGTACCTTTGAAGATTGTAAAATTAAGGTAGCCTCCTATAGCAGTTTTGTTTTTCTATTTATATGTGGATAGTATAAATCAAATATGATAAGCACCCCATCTAAATAACTATAACAACTTTTTCTAGTATTTTATGTAATTGTAAAAACATATTTGTTCTAATATTTTTAACCTTAGAATTAAAAACGTTGTAGAATATCACATTTGAGGTCCAGAAAGCCTGCCATGTCTCAGTTGCAAAAAAGCTCCACCTTCATCTACTCTATCACTTAACGGTTATAACTGAAAGTAAACAACTAGGGACAAATTGCTATTAGGAAGAAACACAGCAGACAAAGAGAAAAGAGAATAAAAGTTGAATGTGAAAGGAAAAGAAATTATAAAGCTAAAAATAAAATGATGGGAAAATTAAAATAGCAACTTAAAAACAATAATAAATAAGTTGAAAACACAAATTATATAACCAATGAATAAGGAAATATAAACAACACAGTTTTATTTATTTCTTTAAATATGTAATAACAAAGAAATAAAACAGCACTATTATTATTACTGTTGTTAACTAACAAAAAAATAGATATTATACAGGGCAATTTTACAATCAAGAGACAGACTGAGGGGGTGGGTGGGTTTCTGACTTCAAAAACTGGTTTTTGACATGGCAAGTGTCAAAAACTGGTTTAAACCATCAAAAACTAATCCATAAAAGAAAGGAAACAATATGTAAACTAATTACATTTTGCATTAAACTAATTGCATAGTTAACATTAATTATATTAAAAGGTAACAATTATGCTAACACATAAGTTGTGCTCATTAAGAATAATTTGTTTAATACCATTTACATGATACAAATTTAGAAATTTAAAGCAAGCAATAATATATATAATAATTGTATATCTTATAAATAAAAATGAAATTCTGTTTGTTTGTGGATTTGATTCGTATACAAATCCACAAAAATGGACCTATCGGCCTGAAATTTAGCACAGATATGTAAAATAATATAGAATAAATCATAGTCCACTTTAAAACTTTGAAAGTCCACCCGTTCCCGGAATTTAAGAGATTTTTTATGCTCTCCACGCAAAAAGCTTTCCGTAATTGTAACCCCTGTAGTCAAAAAAGTGTGAAATAGGATCGTGGCTGCCATGTGTGGCGATTTTGCCGAATAAAATGTTTTAAATTCTTAAAGTAAAAATAAAAGAATAATAATGATTTTTTTTGTTAGTTTATATTCGTAAGGTTATTTTTTTTTTTAATTATAATATCGTGTGCATGGGAAATCAGAGCAGGAATGAAATGTTTTATACACAAAACAATAAGAATTGAAGATTTCCGAGGCTAATGTGTAAAATTTTTTAGTTTGGCGAAAAAATAAAGTGGCTCAAATGCCGATTTTGAGTAAGTGAGTTCTAGCGGTTTGCACAGTTTTCGGCTTGGCGCAATTTATTAAGAGCTTAAGGAAATAGATTTTTGAAAACAAGTGCAAAGGTTTTATTAGAATACAGCGTTAAATTTTAATGATCCGTGAAGAAATAATGCAGTTATTAAGGGATTACAAGCGATCTAACTTCAGAATTCTCGCCAATTCAGTACATTGATTTAAGTTGGGGGAATTCTGCCAAATTTCAGAAAATTGAAGTCTTCTCATTTAGTACATCGGAGTAACGATGAATAAAACACGTTATAGTTGATAATTTTAAAAAATTCGGCTGTATTAAGGGATTCCCCTTTTCAAATAAATGCGTGCTTTACTCTTTGGCAGTCGAACCATTTCCCATATTGATTCCTGCTAAGTCAATGCTTTGAATGATTCCCTGAAAATACTCTTGCAAAAAGGCGTATGTTGGCACTTTGTCAAGGCTTAGATTTGAAACTGGATTTTATTTGAGACTGGTATATATAATGACACTGGTTATAGATAAAAATGAATGTTGGTATGTGTTTATGAGGTTGAAAAACTCCAGCACCGTTGCACCATGAAATTTGGTTCCCCTAAGTCTTTTATGATGGAGAAGGTTTTTATGTTATCCATTTTCCTTAACTTGCCACTTGGTGCCGCAGCACAACGTCGAATTCTATTCCGTTTAGCCATTTGCTATGCGAATATCGTCCAACCAATTTTGATGAAATTTGGTACACGTGAATATTAGAAAACAGAGAATATTTTTCACTATCCATTTTGCTGTAACTTGCCACTAAATGACGCTGCAACACATCAACTTCTATACCGTTCGACCGGTCGGCATAAAATTTTTTATACTTACACATTTGAGCACGAAGAATATATTCTAACTGCGTTCCTTTTGATGTTACTCACCACTAGATGACACTGCAATGCATTATTATTTTAACTTGCCACTAGATGATGCTGCAGCAGGCCAAATTCTTGACCATTCAAACGGTCGCTATGAAAATCAGTATACATAGCTATTTGAACAATGAGATTATTTTGGCGTTATCCATTTTGCTATAACTCGCCACTTGACGGCGCTGTAGCAAATCATTACTTTAATTAACCATTAGATGGCCCTGCAATGTATCACTTCTTGACTGTGCAAATGATCGTTATGAAGATTGGTATACATAGATATTTGAACACGGTCGCTATGAAAATCAGTATATATAGCTATTTGAACAATGAGAATATTTTGGCGTTATCCATTTTCCTATAACTCGCCACTTGACGGTGCTGTAGGAAATCATTACTTTAATTAACCACTAGATGGCCCTGCAGTGTATCACTTCTTGACTGTGCAAATGATCGCTATGAAAATAGGTATACATAGATATTTGAACACAGGGAAGAGTTTGGCGCTATCCATTTTCCTATAACTTACCACTAGATGTCGCGTCAACTCATGAACTTCAGGACTGTCCAGCCAATAGTCATGAAAATTCGTATACATCGATATCTGAATGCGAAGAATATTTTCGCCGTATCCGTTTTGCTAAAACTCGCCACTAGATTGCGCTATGCCGCATGGCCTTCTGCACCGTACAAACGATTGCCTTGCAATTCGGTATGCATGATTATTGGACACAATATAACGCGATATCCATTTTGCTATATCTGTTTATTACAATGAATAGTAATCACCACAAATCGTAATATCAAAAAGTCCATTCCCATGCGAAGAACAGGTACTTCAGCTAGTATAATTATATAAATAATGTTCTGCAGTTTTCAAAAATTTCAAAAAAGTATGGCAAACATTTCCAAGAAGCAAGCATTAAGTTTATTTTTTTGGTTTAATTTAAACACCTAAATAGAAAACGCTGTAAGCAATAGCCAATAACGTAGTGAATACAATATCCCTTCATTTTACAGTGCACATTTGGATATACATTGAAACTTTATGAGTGACCACCTATTAAGTGACCCTCACTATCAACGATTAATTTTTTAAGGCACTGATTTTTTACCATATCTACTTAATGTTAAAAGATCTTCTAGAAGAGACCGCTCATCCCCCTATTAGCGACTGCAGCTGGTTTCCTGTTCAAAAATTTTCTAGCATTTTCCCGGGAGTAAAGTAAATAAAAACCACATTCCAAACCAGTCACTCTGTTGTAAATCGACAGCAGGTGCAAGTACACATACAAATCTTGTAGGTTAGAGAAAAGAGAGATCTAAGAAATAAATAATTTTACCATTGGAGCAGTGTGTGATGGAGTCACATGGATAAAGAAATTTGGAAGTTGCTTTTGGTTGTGGGAAAACCCAAAAAGCTAATTTTAATGCTATTAGATTTTATTATGATGAATTCAGAATGCATGAAGAATATCAGGATAAAAACTCTATGAATATCAGGATGTCAGATGTAAAAAATAAAGTAGAGCAGTACTCCCAGAAGTACCATAAGTAAACTGCCAAGGGAAAAAATATATAAAAAATGGTCAGTGGGTTTGCGCACGACTATTAAAAACTACAATGTTATATTACAATGGAAATAAATAAAAGAACACAAATGTGCACCAGCATTTACTTCCTGTCATTTTAAAAGATCTATGGTTCATGTTGTATCTGTCATGCAGCAAAGCTAGAAGGATTTTTGACTGAGAGTAGGGTTTTTAAAACATATATTCCAATGATCTCCTCTTGAACAACATTATTTTTGCAGACCCAATTCCACATTTTAATAAATATTGATAAAAATTTACTGGTTTTTTTTTAATGCATGGTTTTTTGCATTATAAATGAGACATTAGTGCTGGGATATAGAATAAGGTACATAAATAGAAATACACTGGTAAAAAGAATTTTTTAAGTTATGAATCGTAGTACATTAAACTCACAGAAACATTCTGTGCACTTTCCTTACAAAAAAATAACAAAATCTATTGGTAAAAATAGATTTTGTTATGCTTTCTTAAATAATTTTTCGTAATGAGATAGGTGCATTCATGGACATACCTATAGCTTTCCTAGGGGTGGGGTTCAGCTATGGAAGGGAGGGGGTTCCATTCTTAATATAAAATTTGATTGATAGGGAATTTTACTATAAATATTTGTAAAAATTTCAGTTAAATTATAAATTTTTAATTTTCTTTATATTTTCTTTTTTCCTCATTAAATTATAGTTTACAAAATTAATATAATTTCTTTTAAAAGAATTTTCAAAATTAAAAAAATTAATGAAATTTGAAGATATTTTCATTGTATAGTATTTTTTGTAGCCTAGAAATAAGTGTTTGATATTCTGACAGAATTAGGATTTTTGGTTAGACAGGGGTGTCCAGACCCTCTACTTCTTCCTTATGTACATCTGTGGGTACAGTGTTATTTTGAAATCAGAACCATAATTTCACATTTTATCTAGGTATAGTATTCTGAAGTCCATTTCTACATTAAGTTTATTTTTATACTTTGACTTCATGTGTAATACAAATAAATTGTACTGAAAGGAATCAAATGTCGCACTGCTTTATTTGTAACTTTATTACAGTCTTATTGAACTATTCAGTCATTTTTTTATAATTTTACAGATCCCTAGTAATAGCTACATGGACTTGCAGGGGTCCGTGAACCACAGTTTAAGAACCTCTGGTTTAGAGTATAGTAGAGTCAATAAACAACTTCAATTCCATAGCTGAAACCCTAACTTGGAGTAGAAGTTTTAGTGTGACCCATCCGCCATGCCACATCAGAAGCATGCACAAGAGTGAATGGTTTATGTAGCTTAATCCTTCTCTTCCCCTAAACCTAAACTTGTTTGCTCCCTTCTTTGCAGCAATGGTGCAAATTGTGTTTCTGTATTCAACAAGGGAGCAATATTGAGCTCAGATCAGGGATTAAGCTGCAGTCACAATTTTTGGAAAATGCAAATGCAAAAGAAGCCATTTGCATTAAAATGGACACATTTTAGTTCTTTAATGTCATTAAAACTGACTTTTGAAATAACATTGTTTATTTCCTATAGCCCAATAATGAAACAGCAAAGATCCAGGCAAAAAGAATATTAATTTTAGAAAAGCTTTTAAGAGGTAGGCTCATTAAAAAAAAAGGAAATTCTGAGTTTTAAACACAAGTTTTTGAAAATAATAATATTAATTGTTCCAAATTTATATTTGTTCTTGGTTAATTTTTTTTTTCAGAATACTTAAAAAATGCAGTTCTCATTAACTTTAAGGAATTGTTAAACTGCCATTTTAGCATTTTCTAAAGCTTTTATCTCTGTATATTTGCCTTTTTATTGAAAGAATTTTTTTGTAGCTTAAACCCTGGCTTCGGGGAAGAATCTTAAGAGTTCTCACTAGGTTTGGTTAGGTAAGAGAGGGAAACTTTCTCTCCTCAAAGAAAAATTTGAGAGAGATTTTCTGATTAGAAGAGGAGAAAAACTCAAAATTTCTTCCTTATTTTATTAAATGCTTATTCAGAAAGTAACAGGGTATCTACCAGTCAGGAAAATCAAGAAAGTCTGGAAAATGGGAAATACATCAGGAAAGTCTAAGAAAAGACTGGAAAATGCAAAATGGGTTAGGAAAATTCTCAAAGAATGAATTTTCCTCCGTATAAAAATGTCTTGCCTGATGCTGATAAAGATGATTTATGTTTAGATAGAATGAATGATTAAAATGTTTGTGGAGTATGTGATACTCACACCTTTTTTACATTCTGTGGTGGGGTGTTTCTTGTGACTGAAGGGTCAAAAAGCTATCTGTTTATGACCTGTGTTAAAATTAGGAAATTTTCATTACTATCATTCTGTATTTTCCCAGATTTGAAGTGTAGTAGACCAAAAGATAAAACGTGTTTGAAATTAGGCATCTGCATTGAATGCTGTCTCTAGATATATCACATAAGTACCACCTGTAGCACAAGTAGTATTGGTCAATATTGGTTAAAGCTGAACCAACCGATATCTTTCTTATAACTCATTGTAATTTTTTGTCAAATTTAAGGGCATTAATAGTTATATTACAGTTGATTTTTTTTCCCAAGTAAGTTGCAGCAAAGTATTTAAGTACAAAAATATTGTGATGCTGTTGAGGGATTTCCCAAAATGAGATGCATGTATGATCAGGAAATTTTTTCGAGAAGCTCACTAAAGTCAGAAATTTGACTTTCAGAAATTTAGTAAACATCCTGATAAAAGAAAGCATCACAGAGTTCATCATATGGTACTAAGTCTTGGATTCTCAAAACTGGTTTATTTCTTAGTACAAATAAAATTTGTAATAATTAACTCTTAAAATTAAGAAATATCTTTTTTAGTCACATCCTCCATATTATGCATATATCCCCATTATTGGAAGACTGTTATAAGGAGACTACTGTATAAAATCATTAAAAAAAGTTATTTGAAAAGCATATGCCAGTCAGTGAATAAGCATTCAGCAAACTTCTTGATAAACAACTGTTCTATGTAAATGCAACCATTCACGACTTAAAAAAAAAAAAAAAAAAAAGAGGAAAGTGGTTTTAGTAAAACGTAGTCACGATAGATGTATCAGTTGAACCTTTCTAAAGGAAAATCCTGTGTACATGCACCCAATATAAAGATAAACTATTACAGAAATTATGTTAAACTGTTGAAATGTTTAAAACATAAAGTAATACAAAATAGATTTTAATTTAACTAATTTATTTATGATAAACGTAAAATTTTTAAAAAGTTCATTAGCATTGTTTTTACAGAATACAATGTTCTGTTCATTATTTCCTAACATAATCTTATTATATTTCTTATGTCTAGAAAATGCTCATCGACAACTGTTTACACCATTAGCAGATGAATCAGAGAGTTTATTTGATTCTAAAGTTAGTTTGGATGGTATTACATCAAAATCTCCTTTCCTTGGCTCTACCCGGGAAATTCAACAAGATGCTAAATACATACCTACTCCAGTGGACTCAAATGTTAAACCTCAAGGAATTCTCAAGTCCAGTTCCAACTTTGAAAGACCTTCTACTTCCTTTGTTCCAGAGTATAAGCCAACCCCTATCAACAGGTTAAAAGAATGCACAACAATACCGGTTAAGCCTTCAAAAAGTGTATACACCCCTGATTTCCCAGCTGTTGTTAAGAAAAAGAAAAATGTCGAAGAATATGATCCTACTGAAGTTAAATGTGTTCCGAAGAAGTCTGTAACATTTGTAGATCAAACAGACAACGTTACTGATGTTCCAGTCATTCTGATTAGCTCAGATGAAGAGTTGGATGATGTTGAAGGAGCTCCTACATTTAGTGATGATGACTTTGAGGATGAAACTTTTATCTCGAACCCCGTAAAACAAGTGCCTAGCGTTCAAATAAAAGAGGAGATAGTCGAAGAAGAAAAAATTGATGAATTTTCTGTTGTTGATAAGATTTTAGTTGATTGTAAAAAGAATGAATTACTTTTAAGTTCATTTAAAAAAATACCTCCCAAAACAAATATATCCTCATCAGTCCAAACACTGAGTAAAAATAAGGTGATTGACCTAAAAAACAGTAAAAACAACAGCTCTGTTTCCATTAAAGTAGAAAAAAGTGAATCAGATAATAAAGTAGATAAAAAATCAGAGTCAATCCATAAACCAAAACACAAGAAAGGCGAGACAGTTGATTCTTCTAAAGTGAAAAAAACTGATGAATCTAAAGTAAAAAGAACTGATGAATCTAAAGTGAAGAGAACTGATGTATCAAAAAAAGATAGTAAAAGTGAAAAAAATGAAATATCTAATGAGAAGAGCAAGAAAATTAGTAGCTCTCAATCATCTCATAGTAAAGAAAAACTTAAAAAAGATTCAAAAGATATTGATAAGTTGAAACATGTAAAAAAATTATCCAATGAAACTAAAAAGCCACACACAACTGACAATAAAATCACAAAATCTGATAAACATTCGGATAGTGAATCATCAAGCAAAAAAGACTCTAAAAAAAGACTTGAGAACCAAGTATCGTCCAGTCCAACAAAGAAAAAAAGCAAGCATGAAAATATGAATAACATAAAGTCACCAGAATCACACTTTTCCAAACCTAAAGAAAAAAGCTCGGTAGTTCATACTAATAAAAAGAAATCAGATGTGTCAGATTCTGACTCTGAAAGACATAACTTAAAAAGTAAGCTTTCACCTGAAAAGAAAAAAGAAAAACCCAGTAGTGGCACATCACCTCCAAAACATTCTAATTCTACTGCTTTTCCTGAATCAAAAACAGATGATGGTGATGGCAGTTCATCTGATTCAGACATAGATATGTCATCTTTACAGGATTTAATAAGTTCAGAATCTGACCCTGAAATGGAATGTCGAAGGATCTTTGAAGAATGCTATCCTGAAAAATCTCAGACAGAAAAACCAAAGAAAAATGAAGTCAGTAAATTTATAAATTTGTTACTTTTTATGAAATTTTCTTATTTATGTATTTATACTTTAAAAAAAGCTAATGAAAATAGATATTTTTTTAGTCATTAATATTTGTGAAATGTTTTTCCTTTGTTAACTTCACTAATAAGTTTAAAAGTGAATGAAAAATGGAAGTGAAAGTGTGTGTATTTTTGGGGAAAGGAAGATTAACCTCCTTTTTTAGTTATTTGATTTATTCTGTTTCCCTCCCCCCTTCTTCTTAAGGAAGAAAGCTTACAAATTTCTGTATCTTTATTCTACAAAAATTAGTTTTCAAGTTATTTTTATGGCTTTAAAGTATAACTTTAAATTATATAAAATATAATTTAAAGCCATAAAAATAACTTGATTAAAATAACAATACAGTGAAACCTGTATAAAACAGAATGCGAAGGGACCAGCAAAATTTTCCGCCCTAGACAGGTTTCCGTTTTGTAGAGGGACCCACTTTTAAATAAATAAATAAAAAAAAAATAAGAGACCGAGAGATCGATCAAATTTCGCTTACCTTTTAAAAGAGGAAAATCCTCGTAAAGAAGATAGCTTTTAATTAACTGAATGAAAAATTATTATAAGCATAATTTCAGAAAAAGGAAAAAAATGAATTTTAATTATTTTTTGAAATAATCAAAAATTGTTTTTTGCACTAACGGTGCACTCGCGATGCGATTTTCTACAGTGATTCTAGCATTATGTACAATATTTGGCAGTTCTGCTTAGCCTTTGAAGGCAGAAAATTCATGCAAGTTCCTTATGCGACACATTGCTTTGGGATACGAGTGTATTGCAAGATTCGGTAACTTGCGCTTTTTCCTCACTGCTGTTATTATTATTAATTGTATCGTTTAAAAGATGTTTTTCAACTTCACCAAATGGTGTTAGTGTGGCTAATTTGTCATCTATTGTCGCAAAATCTAAGGCATTCAGTTTAATTTCACTTTCTTCTGGCATTGTTTGTAAAGCTTCAATTTCTGAATTGCATGAATTTTCAATGACTCTTCTTTCCCCTGGAAAATTTGCTTTCACAAAACAGAGCCTAGTGACTTTCTGCCATGTTACCATGCTGTTTCACTAGTGACTTTTTGCCATGTTACCATGCTGTTTCACTAGTGACTTTTTGCCATGTTACCATGCTGTTTCACTAGTGACTTTTTGCCATGCTTTTCCTAGCCACAATACAGCGTCGAGAACATTTATAGATTTAATTAACTGTGAAGCACTGTATGCACTTTTCATGTTCGCTAATAATGATTCCATCATTTGACTTCTGTAGTTTGTCTTTATGTTGTGAATTATGCCTTGATTTATAGGCTGGATAACACTACTAGTGTTCGCTGGAAACCAGGCCAGTTTTACATTTGAAAGTTCTATATGCGGATGATAGGTTGCATTATCTAGAAATAATAGAAGATTCCTTTTCTGATTTTTCATTCTAGAATTGAAACCAACTAACCACTCTTCCATAATTTTTGCGGTCATCCAAGCTTTTCTGTTCGATCTCCACTCAATTGGGAGATTTTTCAGTGCAAGATTTTTAAAACAGGGAGGTTTGGCTGCTTTTCAGATGACCAATGGTTTTTCTTTTTCTCCGAGCATAAATGCACAAACAAATACCGTCAGGCGTTCTTTAGATTTCTTTCCACCTACACAGCTTTCGTTTTTCAAGCACAAAGTTTTACCTGGTAAAGCTCGGAAGAATAAGCCCGTTTCATCGCCATTTGCAATGTCTTTCAAATCGTAATCTTCGATTAATTTTAGTAATTTTTCTTCCCAGTCATTCACAGTTTCTGGATCAACATCAGCAGCCTCACCACAAATTTCTTTGAATTTTATCGCATGCCTTTTCCTAAAACTCTCTAGCCATCCATTTGAAATGAAAATCTTCTTTACCAAAGTCTTTTAGAAATTTGTTTAGCTTGTGCTTGTGCCATAGGTCCAGATATGTTTCCAGTGAATTTGAAGGCAGAAAATTCATGCAAGTTCCTTATGCGACGCATTGCTTTGGGATACGAGTGTATTGCAAGATTCGGTAACTTGCTCTTTTTCCTCACTGCTGTTATTATTATTAATTGTATCGTTTAAAAGATGTTTTTCAACTTCACCAAATGGTGTTAGTGTGGCTAATTTGTCATCTATTGTCGCAAAATCTAAGGCATTCAGTTTAATTTCACAAAAGCTCGGAAGAATAAGCCCGTTTCATCGCCATTTGCAATGTCTTTCAAATCGTAATCTTCGATTAATTTTAGTAATTTTTCTTCCCAGTCATTCACAGTTTCTGGATCAACATCAGCAGCCTCACCACAAATTTCTTTGAATTTTATCGCATGCCTTTTCCTAAAACTCTCTAGCCATCCATTTGAAATGAAAATCTTCTTTACCAAAGTCTTTTAGAAATTTGTTTAGCTTGTGCTTGTGCCATAGGTCCAGATATGTTTCCAGTGAATTTGAAGGCAGAAAATTCATGCAAGTTCCTTATGCGACGCATTGCTTTGGGATACGAGTGTATTGCAAGATTCGGTAACTTGCTCTTTTTCCTCACTGCTGTTATTATTATTAATTGTATCGTTTAAAAGATGTTTTTCAACTTCACCAAATGGTGTTAGTGTGGCTAATTTGTCATCTATTGTCGCAAAATCTAAGGCATTCAGTTTAATTTCACTTTCTTCTGGCATTGTTTGTAAAGCTTCAATTTCTGAATTGCATGAATTTTCAATGACTCTTCTTTCCCCTGGAAAATTTGCTTTCACAAAACAGAGCCTAGTGACTTTCTGCCATGTTACCATGCTGTTTCACTAGTGACTTTTTGCCATGTTACCATGCTGTTTCACTAGTGACTTTTTGCCATGCTTTTCCTAGCCACAATACAGCGTCGAGAACATTTATAGATTTAATTAACTGTGAAGCACTGTATGCACTTTTCATGTTCGCTAATAACGATTCCATCATTTGACTTCTGTAGTTTGTCTTTATGTTGTGAATTATGCCTTGATTTATAGGCTGGATAACACTACTAGTGTTCGCTGGAAACCAGGCCAGTTTTACATTTGAAAGTTCTATATGCGGATGATAGGTTGCATTATCTAGAAATAATAGAACATTCCTTTTCTGATTTTTCATTCTAGAATTGAAACCAACTAACCACTCTTCCATAATTTTTGCGGTCATCCAAGCTTTTCTGTTCGATCTCCACTCAATTGGGAGATTTTTCAGTGCAAGATTTTTAAAACAGGGAGGTTTGGCTGCTTTTCAGATGACCAATGGTTTTTCTTTTTCTCCGAGCATAAATGCACAAACAAATACCGTCAGGCGTTCTTTAGATTTCTTTCCACCTACACAGCTTTCGTTTTTCAAGCACAAAGTTTTACCTGGTAAAGCTCGGAAGAATAAGCCCGTTTCATCGCCATTTGCAATGTCTTTCAAATCGTAATCTTCGATTAATTTTAGTAATTTTTCTTCCCAGTCATTCACAGTTTCTGGATCAACATCAGCAGCCTCACCACAAATTTCTTTGAATTTTATCGCATGCCTTTTCCTAAAACCCTCTAGCCATCCATTTGAAATGAAAATCTTCTTTACCAAAGTCTTTTAGAAATTTGTTTAGCTTGTGCTTGTGCCATAGTTCCAGATATGTTTCCAGTCAGCCATTTCACCATGTTTTTTGAGAAATAGCTATGAACATGAGAACACAACTGCACTTTAGAATTGGTGCATTTCTGTTTTCATCCAAAAACCCATCCTGTATTTCTTCTCCCTATTAGGGGATTCATCTTGGATTGCCATCAGCTTGCCAATTTTTTGCGCTAAAGATAGTACATTCCGTCGTGACAGGTTTTTTGTCCTAAAAATAGACAAACATGGAGTTCGTTTCCGCATTAAGCAGTTTCAGTTTCTTACAGGTTAACATACATTGAAAAACATTTACTGCCGCTGGGACTAACTGTTTTTTCCAGTTAAGACAGGTTTCCGTTTCATACAGGGTCCATCTTAGACAAGTTTTACTGTATTATTTTCTGTATTTTTCTAGTGAATATAATTTCAGAGTATTTTTGTCTAAAAAGTCTTTTTTATTTTAAAGTAAATTTGTATTTCATTAAAATTTTTCTGAACCTCGTATTTATCTCTCTCTCATGCGCGCACACACACACACACATACATATTTATACAAGGTAGAAATTAGAGTATTTAGTCACTGGTAAAAAAGACCAGTGATTCCATGTCTTCCCTGGTCTGTAACATTTATCACTGATGCATATACATGATTTAAAAAAAATTACAAAACAAAAGAAATTACACAAGCAATATATATTCATTTCTATTAAGAAATGAATTTAAAAAATGTAAATGCCTATTATAAAAATATTAAATCAATCAAATTATATGACTTGTATCGATACCCAGCTCTGGAATTTTTTGCATAGTTGGTAAAAAATTTATCAACCTATAACACTCAATCTTCCTTAACTAATTAAAGGTTTATAAAATTTGTGAGGTTTCTTACTTTTTGAAAGTAGATCAAATTATGACATGTGTTTGTAAAATCAGATGAAATTTATTATGGTATTAAATGAGAAAAGTTTGAAGAGGAAAATGTAAACTAGTTTTATGTTCTGCTGGTCTCATGTACCGTATTTACCCGCATATAAGTTGAGAAATTTTGGACCCCCCCAAGGTTTAAAGTGGGGGAGTCGTCTTATACCGGGGTCCTTAATTTTTTTTTTTAAAATTAGAAGTCAAAAATGCCCCTTTGAAAGATAATTGTTCTGCTCCCGCATTCCATAACACATCGATTTCTATATTACGAAGAATGTAGCGATACAGAGATTGAAAACGTGTATCATGATTAGCCGATGACGACGAAGGAATTTTGTGAATTGTATGGCGAGTATGAGGAAGATAATTAGTTGGGCTGTTTTAAATTATTAAGACTGCATGTCATATTATTATTAATTATCAGTTTAATTTTGTATACTGCTTTTGTATATTATTATCTTTATTATTGTATACTTAGTGCTTTCTCTTTTTTTCCAGATGATTTTGAATAAATGTATTTTTGAAAAAAATTAAATTTCTTAACAGAGAAATTAGGGGGTCGACTTATATGCGGGATTTTAAAAAATTCCAATTCCTTGATCGGGAAAATGGGGGTCGACTTATATGTGGGATCGACGTATATGTGGGTAAATACGGTATATTTTTCTGTTCTTGGATCTACAGACCATTGTTAATTTCGATCTCTGTATATACACTGTCTACCAATAAGTATTTGGACACTATTGATAGAAAAGTAAAACTAACTTTATTCAAAATCAGTAGTTGGTAGAGCCTCCACGAGAGGCAATTACAGCATGAACTCTCCGGGGCATACTTTCCACAAGTCTTTGTATTACAGCTAGTGGTATTGTCTTCCACTCGGCTTGGAGTAGACATAGAAGTTCCTTCACAGATTTTGGACGGGTAGTGCACCCCTTAATTCGGCGATCCAACTCGTCCCAGAGGTTCTTGATAGGGTTCAGGTCTGGGCTCTGGGAAGGCCAGTCCTTTCGATGAACTCCATTGTCACCATACCAAGCCTTGGTTAACCTCGAAACATGACAACTGGCATTTTCGTCCTGAAAGTAACAGGGGTCCAACCTGTAAAACTGCCACAACGTAGGAAGCACATTGTCATCCAAAATAGTGCAGTAGGCATCGGCGTTGAGCTTACCATGAGTGGGGACCAAGGGTCCCAGTCCATACCAGGAGAAACACCCCCAGACCATAATTCCACCTCTGCCGAACTTGACTGTTGGCTCAATGCATTCTGGCAGGAGACGTTCTCCAGGCATATGCCAGACCCAGACCCTGCCATCCGAACGGTAAAGGGTGAACCTTGATTCGTCGCTCCAAAGAACCCATTTCCACTGATCTACGGTCCAATTTCGATGTGCTTTGCACAACATTAACCGAGCAGCGCGGTTGGACTTTGTGATCAAAGGCTTATGGGCAGCAGCACGACCATGAAAACCAAGTAGATGTGCTTCCTTACGGATGGTATTCATTGAAACAATACTCCCGGATGCCTGTTGAAACTCCTCGCAGATGAGGGCCATCGGTTGGGTGCGGTTCTTCCGAATTTCTCTGGACAGCACTCGTCGGTCTCTATCTCCCAGTTTCGTTGGTCTGCCGACTCGGGGCACATTCCGACAATCACCGCTCCACTTCTTAATCACATAGGCCACTGTCGATTTTGGGTACTTCAGATCGCTAGATATGTCCCTTAAGGATCGGCCACATTTGTGATACCCAATAATTATACCTTTCTCAAAATCGGAGAGCTCCGAACTGCACGGCATCTTGCATGCGACTAATGCCGATGCTGCTTCCTACACGATATATACCAGCGGAGGCCATGACATACCTCAGGACCGCAGATATCGTAATTTGCATAGGTGTCCAAATACTTATTGGTAGACAGTGTATAATGTATAGAGAGATAGATTGATATTATATTATAGTATATGTGTGCAAGTAATAAATTACTGTTGATTATTTTCAATTTATTTAAGTTCTTTAAATTAAAAGCCTGAGGTATTAATTATAATTATAATTTTGTAACTTGCAGGAAGTGCGTCAGCCCAAATCATCAAAAGATGCTGATATTGTAATATTAAGAAAAAAGCGATATGCTCACCCTGCAGCAGAAATGAAGGTCAAAATGTTTTCATATATTTGTAATTTAAATCTTTTTATTTACAATATAATTATGAGATACCTGCAAAACCTCAGTATGATTTTTTATTAAAAAGCAGTTTGTGCATTGTGTACATGGTAATTGAAATTCTCACATATACCACTGAACTTCAGGAATTGATGAACTGTGCTTGCAGAACTCTCTAACAGTGTTTAAGAAATTGATACACAATAACCAGATATATATTTATATGTAAAGAAGTTACAGTCTGTAAATTCTGTGTTTTAAAATTCAAATCGAATATCTTGTTCTTTTAGACATTTTCAGATGCATCATGTTTTATTCCTTATAATCATTTTAAAATGTATTCTTAACTTAATTCTGAATTCCATGCTGTCACCAAGGTGACACAAACTCAAACATTGAGTAAAGAGAACTAATTATCAAATCATGCTTCTTGGGAAAAATCTTTCTACAATTTCCTCAAAGAATTTTTACCATCGCAATAAGTAAACACTGAATATGCAACCCATCCAGTCTTCGCATCACGCATGCCCTGTCAAATCAGAACATTACAAGATTATGTCCTTTTAAATGTAGTCCAATAACAGAGCTTTGGAATATTCTGGAATGATTACAGTTACATGGCCAGACAATGAAAGTGTAGATCTAGAGCTTAGATGGGACTTTGTGCATATATTTTGACTTGATAATCAGCTCTATGCCATGCTTCCCGCTCTCTCAATATTTCTCTTGAACTTCGTATTTGTTTTGGAACTGTACTGTTGTTCTAATGTACAAGACTTATTACCTGGAATAAAAGTTTTCGGCTATGACTACATCTGCCTTTACTCATTTTTCTGACCATGTAATATACCAGGTGATCCAAAAGTCAGGACATACTTTAAAAATTAATAAATCGAAAATGAATCAAGATACAAAGATACGGTTTGCACCAAACGGATGGAAAAGAAACCGGGTTTTGTGTGGCAACGAAACAAAAATAGGTAGTTCTGTTAGCGAACAACAGATGGCGCTATAGTGTTTTATTTCACCAAAAGATGATTTACAAATGAAAAAATGTTGACAACTTACAAGTCAGCTTAATTACAGTTAATTGGTACTACAGTAAATTTTCAATGTGCTGCCCATCATTCAGAAGTATAGTGGTGAGACGAGTCACCACTGTACTTCAGCACCACTGTTCCACTGCTCTACAGCATTTAGTAGCATTTTTTTGCGTTATGGCAGACACATTTTGGCAGGTGGTATCTTTCAGTGCTGCTAGTGATGCCGGTTGGTTGCAGTACACTTTTGACTTCAAGAATCCCCACAGCCAAAAGTCACAGGGTGTAAGATCGTGAGATCTTGGAGGCCATGATTGATTAAAGCAGCGACTGATAATGCGACCCTCCCAAATGTTGAGGCAGATGTTGCACAGGCAGAGCAATATGAGGTGGTGCTCCATCTTGCATAAAGTGTTGCATTCGTGTTTGAAGTGCCTGTCTCACTTGCAGTTCAGGAATTAATGTTGTTCTGTAACAGTGCTGCATATCGCTGACCAGTGACAGAAACTGTTTTGAAACCCGTCTGTGTGACTTCCTCGAAAAAAATGGACCAATTATGAAATCAGCAGTGAAGCCACACCAGACTGTCACTTTAGGCTGTTGCAAGGGTACCTCAACAAATGCATGTGGATTTTCTGTGGACCACACTCACCAATTGTGGGTGTTAACAGCATCAGAAAGTGTGAAATGCACCTCATCTATCCACCTCATCTATCCACAGCACAGTATGAAGCCAGTCGTGCTATTCTTCCATTTTATTGAATACCCGATTGGCAAAACCTCGATGGGATTCGAAGTCAGGAGGTTTTAGTTCTTGGTTATGTTGCAACTTATAGGGATACTGTTTCAGAGTTATTCGCAGTGCTCTCCACACACTTCCGTACAACACTCCCGTCTGCCTCGAAACTTCTCGGGCACTGCTTTCCCCATGTGCAGAAATCGCCAACATGGATTGCACTGTCTGCTCCACTGCCGTGACATTAGCAGCAGCTGTTGAGGGACGACCACTTCTTGCACGTGATGCCAAAGATCCCGTAGATACAAATTTCTTCATCACTTTGATCAATGCAGAAGGCGTTATTGGTCCTTTACTGCCTCGCATGTCCTTCATGTAGCGATATGCTCGCAATGCCCCTGTGGCACTTTCCGCATTCTTATAATAAAGTTTGACTAAGAGGGCTTTCTCATCTATGGACAGCATTTCCATGCATATAAGCTTCGACTACCATTACCTGCTCCAGTTGCTTCCTTTTATATTGCTTGTCGCTTTGCATAATCCTATATCAGAAATCCGACAGCGCCATCTTTTGGACACCAAGTGAACTATTTTCATTTCGCTGCCACACAAAACCCGATTTCTTTTCCATCCGTTTGGCACAAACCGTATCTTTGTATCTTGATTAGTTTTCGAATTATTAATTTTTAAAGTTTGTCCTGACTTTTGGATCACCCGGTATATTGGTTTTAGTAATAAATTTTATAGAGTGAATGTCAAAGAAATGAATATGCAATTTAAAACTTATATCTTTATTTGTCAAATATTCTCCATTATTTTCTAGCACTTTCCGCCATTGGTCAGGTAGTCCACAGATATCAACAGTGTAGAAGAATTCATCTTTTGATGCAGTGAAGTCATCAATCCATTTTTGTACTTCATCCACTGTGCAAAAGTGTACAGAAGATAAGGCATAGTACATCGACTGAAATAGAGGATAGTCTGAAGGTGCTATTTCAGGGCTATATGCCAGATGTTCCAAAACTTTCCAGCCAAACTTTTACTAACATGTCCTCCTTGACCAGTTTTGAAACATGAGGCCTTTCATTTTCTGGTGGGATATGAAGGTTATACTGTACTATGAACTATTGGAGCCCGGTGAAAGTATATCTGCTAAACAATGTAAACAACAATTGCTGCGACTGAAGCAGGAAATCAGTTGTAAGCATTCATTGATGGGTTGTAACGGTTTACAGCTTGTCAAATTGTTCCATGACAATGCAATGAGGCTTCGTGTTGCAAAACCGGTCAAAGGCACATTAGTAAAGTTTGGCTGGGAAGTTTTGGAACATCTGGCGTATAGCTCTGACATAGCCTCTTTGGACCATCATTTATTTTGGTTGATGTAGAAGGCCTTGTCTTCTGTACACTTTTGCACAGTGGACGAAGTATGAAATTGATGACTTCATCACATCAAAAGATGGATCCTTCTACACTGCTGGAATTCGTACACTACCTGAGTGATCGCAGAAGATGCTAGAAAATAATGGATAATACTTTGATGAATAAAGGTGGTATTACTAAGTTCTAAATTACTCATTCATTTCTTTGACATGCACTTTAAAACTGATTACTAGACCCAGTGTATATATTAATAACATATCCTAAGGGCTCGCTAGGCTAGCTTCAAAGTTCTAAAATATATAAGTTTCCTTTAAAATATTAGTCTCACATTGTGAAAATGGCTCACTTTAATTATTTGAATGAGAAAAAAAAATTCCGAAAAGAAATCAAAGAAATATGCTCTTACAGTCTGCAGAAAGATGCAGCGTAGTCTTTTGGCCACACTGTTATGACAATTAGTGGATCAGTCACATGACATAAGCTGTATATCAAAATAGCTTAGGACTTCACTATACCAATGAAATAGCTTTCATGCTTCTTATTATTTTGACAGACAGTTTAAATCCTACATTGACACTGTATAAATGCCTAAGTTGGATTAAGCAATTGGCTCCAATATCAATTGGGAAAGGAATATTTCTAGAAATGAAGAAGCTTGTTGAAGAAAAATTTTATGAAAATATCTCATTGAAATTAGCAGAGATGAACAGAGTTTCTGTTTAACACTAGATATACCGAAGATTTTTTTAAGGCAAAAAATAGCCACAAACCAGTCATTTTGACTGGTCTTGGTATATCTAGTGTTAAATAAATTATTACATTTTTTTAAAAGCATTGAATTACTTAAATTATTGCACATTTTCTGTCAAAATTTCTCTAAGCTTTAAAAAATTAACATAATTTCTGAGTAGGTAGCCCATTATTGAAATCCAGGATACACCTTTGATATATACAGTACTACCAGCGTGGCCCGGCATTGCCCGTGCAATGAATGAGAAATGCCATTTACCTTAAATATAGATTGTAAAGGGAATGAATGTGAATCCTCCTGTTGGAATGATAAAAGAATGACACGGGATTTCCCTCTGAAAAAAAAAAAAAAAAATGAACACGGCACCTAATAAAATTAAGAGGTTGCCAGGAATTGGACTTGGCTAGGCTGAAATGTGAATCCTCCCGCTGCAATGATAAAAAAGGGACATGGGACTTCCCGCTGCAATAATAATAATAATAAAAAAAGGACATGGGTCTTCTCGCTGCAAAATAGAAAAAAAAAAAACGAACAAAGCACCCGATGGTGCAGAGGCTCCGGGAACTGGACATGGCTAGATTTCTCCTCTTCTACCTGTCTGTGTTCTAACAATCATTTTTCAGAGATCGAATTTTGTTGTTTCTCTGAGCAGAAGGCACTTTTAGAAGTTTTATTTTATTTTATTTTATTCAGTTTTTTCTGAAATAAATAAACTAAACGGAAACTTTCAGGGTAAAAGTACAAATCTTTAAATTTGGGGACTTTTGGCATCCCCAAGAAGTATTTTTGATGACAAATTGAAAAAACGATCTATATTTGGGGACTGTCCTCGAATTTCGAGGGCATATGGTCACCTTATAATCTCCACCTCTCTCCCCTCTCTCTTTTAGGACGACATAAGAAATTCCTCCCTCCCGCGAAACGCGCTCACAGTTGAAGCGACCTTGAAAACCAGAGGAGGAAGTTTTCGACTTTCATTTTGCGGAATTTGCAGTCCACAGAGAATTTTAACCCGCGATCTTTTCAGAAAAAAAATCATATAAAAAAATCAAATAAACATTTCTGCACAGTTCAAAATTTAAAGGAGGGAGAAATAAATGTTTAATAAGCGGTAGAAAGATGGAAAATTTTTGCCCGTTAGGTTTTTCGATGCGACAGTTTAAAAATAGCATATTTTTAAAAGCTGTACATTTTCTTCGAAACAGGATTTCCCTTAAAAAATTCCCAAAAATCGGCAAATGTAAGTACGATTTTGTAACAAATTGCATTTGAAAAAGAAAACTCTGTAGATTCCGATGATATAAAAAATATAGTATTCGGACAGAAATTTAGCTTGCGATAACGTAAAATGCAAGAAAAATGGCCAAAAACCTTACAAAACATAAAATAACTCAAAAGCTATTAATCCGATTAATTTCATTTTTACGGCATTAGCTTTCTTTTGTCCTATTTAGTCAGCGTGCCAAATTTGGTCCAGATCCGTCGAAATGTCTGGACGTATATAGCAAACAAACAAACAAACTCTTCTCTTTTATATATATAGATAGCCTCAAAGTCGAAAAGACACTGAAAAAAAATAGAGTCCTTTTGTAAGGGAAAACAAATTTATTCAAGATATCAAAGTTTTCAGGATATTAAGATTAGATTGCATATATTTAGTATTATATTTGTTATTATGTGCTATCAATTAATATTTTAATTAGGATTCCATATTACGTAAGTTAGCTATTTTATATTATATATATATATATAACTTGGCTAATCGAGCCTTGTCAGGGGGAGACCCCCCTGAACCCACCTAATTTTTTAGTCTCATTATTGCCATATTAAAACGATATTAATTGACTATGTCATTTTATCTCTCATCTTTCGTGTATTTTGCCTGGTAACCTAATGTTGAAATGTTTATGATTGTAACCTATTTATAGAAAAATACATGTGATGCATATTCTACAGCTTATGAAATATTGTAACAATAGATTAAAGCTGTTGTGAACTAATAGTATTTAAATATATGTAAAAAATAGATGTGATGCATATTCTACAGCTTACGAAATATTGTAACAATAGATTAAATCTGTTGTGAACTAATAATATTTAAATATATGTAAAATTATGTCGCTTTTTTGGGATACATTTTTCGGACAATTAAGGGGAAATATATATACACACACACACGCACAACTGTCATGACCTATGAAGAGGTTGAACTTACTATATTTCTGAAATGATTTTATGCTTCAAAACCCATGTATTTTCTTTTAATTTTTGCTGAAATAAATGTATCAATTGAGGAATTTTTAAATTAAATGTACATCTGTAAGGTAAAAAACTTGTTTAAGATGTTTAATTATTAAAAGATGTTTGAAATCCCCCACAACAAGAACTAATAACAGGAGCTTTTATTTCTAATAGGTATGGTGACCTAAAATTTCACAAATTAATTAAATGATAAATAACTTAAAGTCATGATTGCAATTCAAATTCATTTTATATCAGGTTAGTTTAAATTTGGTGTTAAAGTTGTGTTTCTTTCAAATATTACTATAAATAATCTTTCAGATATATTGAAATTAAATCGGACAAAAATTATATCCTTTAATAAACAATTTCGATTTTACTTCATAAATCTTTGTTTTATAAAATTAATGTCAGACATATATAATTGTGGCCAAAAGTTAAAATGAGATTTTTAAATTTAATTTTTATTACATAAAAAAAGACATCAAGTAAAAATTTACAGTTGTGTTATTTAAGGAAAAAATTGTTATTTGCGATCTAGCATATTTAAGTCATACAAATTAGTTAGTTTTAAGCCTGTTCATTTCAGTTTGAAAATAAAATTTTATTATTATTACTATCAAGGTAATATATTAAGAAAGGAAATCATATTCTACGCAAAACAGTTAAAACTTAATTTTAACAATCTCCGAAAGCACTTTTTGAATAGCTGTGCCTATGTATAACTTAAACAGTTGTAAAGATATAAAAATTAGCATTTAAAGTTTTGTAGATATTGCAGTTTTATATTTTTTTCCCATAAAAAAAAAACTCATTTTAGTGTTAAAATGCATTTAATTTGTTATTGATTGACAAATGTATTTATTTATTAAGTTGTTTTATGACTAAAATTCTGTAATAAAATTACAGCCGCCCAAAAAGCAAGCCAAAGTAGAAGCAAAAAGACCTATGAATCCAGCACAAGTTATGCATAACCGTTTTGTCCAGTGTCAAGCAAGATTTGCTCAGTCCAGTGAAAATAAGGTATCAAATTTGAAATTGACATTATATATTCTAGTTAGACTTTATCAAGGTTTCCAACTATTAAATGTAGTGAATAGAGTAAATAGTGTAATAGCATACAGGGTGTCCAAAAAAGGTCTTTAGTCTTTTCAGTGGTCTTTAATTCTTTTTCTATTAGAGACAGGGTTTCCGCTACAGTCGCATTTTTAGCAAAATGTGAAAGACTACAGAAATGCGAAAATGAAACAAGACATTTTTACTATTTTGCTAAAGCCTTTTACTAAATGGTATTAAAAAGAAATTGCGAAAAATTAGTAATAATTTTTGTATACAAATGTGTCTGAACAATATCCATTAATGATCTCATTAATATAATAGTCTGTAACAACACCACTGCATACTATGGATTAAGAGAGAGGTTTTAGTTGCCTAAATTTGATAAAAAAAAATGTTAGGGAGCCGGCTATCAATAAAAAATGTGAACAATGTGTTAATGATAAATATTGAAGGCTTATAAAGTGGGCAAATATAAAAGAAAGACAAATTTTAAGGTGTATGCCAAAATGCTTTGAGTAATAATAAATATATTTTATTTGCTATTTTCTTTATTCTTGAAATTTTTCTATTATAATTTAGATATAGTATAAACTTGATACAAGGCAGTTTTATATTGGAAATAATATTTCCTGAAAAAGAATATAAATCATAGCTAAGATATTCAATTTACTATACATTTCAACAGTATTAAGTGTTAATGCAGTATGTGTTATGTAGGGCTTGTACTGTCTTGAATTAAGCTTGTTTTCTCTTAATGGTAAGTACAATTATTAATTTTAATTTTAATAATATGCTTTTTTGCTGCTGTGTATTAATTCTTTAAAAATGTCATGCCTTAATTTTGAAATTTAATTTACTACAAATGAAAATGAAACACATTGAGTCATCGAAAATGATATGTGAACTCATATTTACAGGCCTATCAGTATTTAGCATTTTGCTAAAACTTTTTTTCCGAGTTTGGCTTTTTTGCTAAAGAACTTTTAAATTCAGCTTAAACCCTGATTAGAGATAAGTGGGCAATGTAAGTTGAAAAAATTTCAAAATAAGGTCGGAAACAATGTTAAAAAAAAAATTCCTCTCGTTCATTTTTGAAAAGTTACACTTTTTAAATTTGTATACAACCCCCATACAAAAAAAAAATCCGATTATAGTCAACTCTGGTTATAGTGAACTTTTGGCTATAGTGAATGCAAAACGTTAGTCCCAATTCACTTACATTAGAAATGTGCATAGCATTTGTTGGTTTTAGTGAACATGCCTTCGGTTATAGTGAACCTAAAAACTGAGCTTCAAAAATTGTAGAAGTGGCGGAGATGAAATTTTTCGATGTCTACATTATCAAAGGTTTTCTATATTGCATTTGATAAATACACAAAGAGATTATCAAGCATCTGTTCTGAAATACAGGAGAATTGTCAGTGGCTGGGCTGAGGTCTGTGGGCTAACAATAGCGTGCTAGAGAAAGGGCTTTTAGACTCCTGGCTGCTGTGAAACCAGGAATATATGCATTGCAGTGATGCTTAGTAATCTTTAGCTCTTCAATTTCCTTCCAAAATAGCCCAAGTCTTGTGGTGTATTCTTCCCTGTACTCCTTTTGTCCGATACCCCCAGTGCTTAAAGATAAGCTCATCTTTCCCACCCTGCATGAAAGCCCGTGACATCTACACTTCCACAATGAAGAAGGTAGCAATGACAATTTTTAAAAGAAACATGCAACTTTTTTTTTTGGGGGGGGGGGGGGGGGCTATATATGAATTTGAATGTAAACGCTTATTGCTTGGGTAAAAAAAAATTATTTTCTTTTGTAATTCTTGTACGACCACTGAAGTGCTAATATCCGACGAAATTTTTTCCCTTTGAGTGCTGTTGAAATGTGGTTTAAGTCAGAATATTTTATTCCTCATGTCATATCTCTGATACTTTTAGAAATGTAATTCTCAAATTTTGCATATCACCTCATTAGTGTACGGCACATATTTTACGAACTGGGAATTTTTTTTTAAATGGGGATCGCATACAAATTTAAAAAGTGTAATTTTTTAAAAATTAATGAGAGGAACTTTTTGCTCACAGAGTTTCGGACCTTATTTTGAACATTTTTTCAGTTTCCATTGCCCACTTATCTCTAATAGATAAAGAATTAAAGCATGTTACCACCTTTTCTGGACACCTTGTATATTCATATTCAGTCATACATATTCTATGAAATTTTTTTGCCCTTGTTATGTGGGCAACAAAGAAAGAAAATAAAAATAATCAAATTCAAAGTACTGCAGGTGCAATTTCCGAACAAATGTTACTTATTAATGCTCTTTTAATTCCAGTTTCATACTTTTGGCAAAAAAAGAAGAAATTAAGAAAAATGGGAAAATGTTATTTTTTCATCCCAGTGAAATTTAACTATGCTTTTATATAATTAGATAATTTTATTATTCAGAACAAGTCATTAATGTATGTTTATTTAAACCTAGGTATTATTAAATGGTATTTTAATTAATTATTAATATTTTCATAGTTCATGTGTCAACTGACAGCTAGCTTTGAATGTTAAAGCTTAGCAGAATCCTACAGATTAAACCTTTATGGCATTTCATTCATTCTTTTTTCTTATTTTTAGGTGTAATTCTCTTTATTTTATTTTTTTTCTACTTGTAACAGTCTCTTTTTTTTTGTTTGAATTTACATTGATATTAATCAAGCAAATCACATTTTTATAAATTTATCTATAATTTTTGTACACTTAAATTTTTTTTTAATGTATTTTAAAATTATTTATGAGCCAGTATACCCACTTATCTCCACATGCTAAAATTAGCCTTTTATAAAAACATCACAGAGAAAATTTTTTCTTTCATAAGGCTTAGAAAGAGAAAGTGAAATAAATTTAAAAATATTCACACCATTACAAGCTCCATTTAAACTTATTATAAGCAAGCATAATCTTGAATAGCCATACTTAATGTATCTTTACTGGCGCAACTATGAATATTGAAATATAGAGATGCAGTTCTTAGTCCTCATGCTTAGTTTAGGAGTGCAGTCAACAATAACTTCCTCCTAATGGAGATAATGTTTGATCTCAGCACTTTACACTGGTGACCAATTTTCACAAAAGTGAGGAAATTTAGCAGCAGATGGGTGATTTAAATCAGACAGAATATATGTGAGATGTACTAGGATGCTGACTTGCATTTCCCATATGCCCCTTGCTTCAGATTCTTCAGAAAATAGTCCACACTTTATGGAAATGAATGCACATTTATTTTTCTCATTTGATATGACTTTTGCAAATTCTGAATATTTTTTTGATGTGAATTGTATAGTAAAATATTTATTTTGAAAATGGCTATTAAATTGATAAATGAATTAACTGCATTTTCCAAGAAGAAATTATCCGTAAGGTAAGCAGGATTCATACCTATTTTCACCAGGACAGTATTTTTTTTTTTCACTGGTGACAACGACAGGGTGCCTACCGCTCCGAAAAATCCGGAAAGTCCGGAAAAAAACGGGAAATTGGTTAATGGGTTCGGAAAATTCACCAAAAGAATCACTTTTTTTTTTTCGGTATCCCTTTTTTTTAACACTTTCTAACCCTGTTTGTCAGTCTCAAAACCGAAAGCAACTGCAACGTATTTTCCGGACCGCGAAAGCATCAAGCCATGTGTTTGCATAAGGAGGGAAAAATGGGGGCTCATCCATCGTGACGGCAGGGTAAAAAAGCTGTCGTCAGCGCATGATCATCCGTCTGGTTTGCAATAGAATTTCATTCATTGATTATTTATTTTAACTCAGTGTTTTGGATTTGAAGTGTAGAAAGACGAAAGTGGCTAAAACTTGTGCTAGAAGTAAGTATCGTGGACGGGATTAGTAGATGATCATACGTGATTTATTCAATCATTTTATTTTCCACGTACGTATTTATTTTTATTGCTTAATATTTCTCAATATTTATGTACGCATGCTCGCATATAACACAAGCAATTAGCCCCTTTTTTTCTTAGAAAGTGTGCGCTCTTTGTTTGAGTTTCGTTTTATTTTTTTAATTTAAAGTATTGGATAGTGTTCAATTTCGAGGACTTATCTCTTCATTAGAATGGCTGCTGAAAGTCCGTCGAAGAAGTCCTGCGGGGCGCCCGGGCCTCCCAGCAGATATTTTAAAACATTGATATTAACTCTAATAACAATAAGATTTAAAATCCCCCCCCCGGGTATGGAAATTTATATACGCTTCTAGTCCTTCTACCTCCCAAAAGTCAGGAAATTGACTTTCAGAAATTTGGTAGACACCCTGAACAAGCATTTAAATTTTATTTCGTTTAGCATTTCTTCTAATTTTTGAACTTATAATGAATATTTTAAAGTTCTGATTTTATGTATTTCATAAATGATTGAAATGCATTACTTTTTCATCAATACTATAAATAGTTATTTATTTTAGAATGCTACGAAGGTTACAGAAAAGAAACGAATATGTATGCCTAATTCAAGTTTATTAGCAGCTGCTGTTAAAAATAAAGATTTAGCCAAACCTACACTTGAAAATTTCACTCCATTGCCTCCTACTGTTTCTAAATCTTTAAAAGTTACTAAACGCACTGCTCATGTTCCAGAAGCCGTAAGTAGTTATAATTATCAGTACTTTCATTTTTTCTTTTATAATATCATTATTATTTTAGTTGTTAGTTATTCTATACATGAGTAGTCTAATTTTTTTGTGATTAAAGAAAGGAAGATAATAGAAAACCAAAAAACACTTATTACATTCTAATGGGGAATTCTTAATAAATACGAAACTATATTTAAAAAGTCTTCTATTCTGAAGCATAGAACAAACTATTTTCAGCCATTTTCGTTAAGTACGACTGCCCTTGTATGTTGGTAAATGCATTCATTTGAACTTGCCAAGTTCCAAGTACCAAGCATGGCATTATTAATTAAAAATTAAAATGTTATTTAAACTCAAATTTTACTAAAAAATTGTTCTTGAAAATTATTTTTTAATTTTGTAATTAAAAAAAAAAGAAACTTTAATTAACAGATGACACCAGTACAGCTTTTCTGCCAGAGTATACATTAAAGCATCATTTCATTCCTTAATTTGCTTAAATTTTATTGAAGTGAGTCCACATCATCATTAATAAAGGTGTTTTTTTTTTGGGGGGGGGGGGGGTTAAGAATTGTAATCAAAACAGCATTTGTACATTTATATACATTTATATATTGGCTTTTACCCTTCATTTTGCTGTTAATCTTGTCTGCTGATTTATTTACAATTTTTTTCATGTTCTCTAGGTGGTATTCATACAGTGTACCATTTTCATCATTAAAAAATTAAATACCATTGGACAAGGTTTTTGTGGAAATTTTTGCAAAAATGCAAAAGGAAACAATTTGGATCAAATTAAAACTTAATTTGAGAATAATATTAATAATTAAAACTTAATAAGAATAATAATATTCTCATTTTGTTGCTGGGCAATCTGTAAAACATGCTGGGTGGTATGTATAGTAATAAAAGCTTAGGAAGAAACCTTACTAGGGTTAAAGGTATTCTTGTGCTTCCCTGCTTATCATGCCAAATTGTGTAGCATACATTCTGAATCATTGGTAAATTGTTGCCAGAGGTTTTCATTTGTCCTTCATTTAGTTTACTGTTTATATGGGATCATGTGCAGCAAATATTTTGTGAACTATTCAAAATTATTCATACTTATATAGTATTTTGTTATTTGAAAGCATGTCATTATGTATGAACTTGACGTTTTTGTCTCTTAAATCTAACTTTATTGTGCAGGTGTATGTTTGATTGCCCATCATATATTTAATGATTGGTTTATGCATTATGTCAATTGATTGTCATAACACAAAATGCTTTGACTGCTGCATTTTTTAAAATGCTGATTTTTAAAAATCTTATTCTTTATGCTTAACATATATTAACTGCATTACTGTCAACTTTCAGAATATTTCTTAGTTTGTGTTAGAGGCATTTTTAAAATTTTGTCGCCAGATGAGTTGTCTATGAATGAAGTCATAAAGTTTGTTTAGCTAAGAGTAACTAAGAGTTACTAATAAGAGTTGGCGGGTAGAAGCAAGACCTATTTTTTTGTTATTCACTGATGTAAATGCTATCGTTGAAACGTCAATGTCCCCTATGTCGTAATTTTAAACAATCTCTTAAAATGTATATTGGAGTGAAATTATACATCTATTTTAATTTCCTGTACTGGGTAATATTAAATTTTAAGGATGGTATTTATGTGATGGTATATGATGGTATGCAATAGTTAATCTCATAGTATGCAATAGTTAATGGTTAAAATATCATTTGATTGCATAAGATCTAAAAGCATATTGGTTGCCTTAAGAAGCCAGGCTTTGAAGTAAGGGGGGGGGAATTGTCTTCTATAGTGTTGTTGTTGTTGTAACATATGGCTTTTTTGGAAACTAATCCATTACTAATCTTTCTGTGAGATCCCAATTGGATCTCACAGAAAGAAAAGAAAAGAAGCATTACAAAGTAAACATACAAAAAAGATAAGTCGATAATATGTCGATCTCACACACCACAAAAAGTCAAAGGGGGGCAGCACCAATTTTTAGTCCATGAGGCTTCTATGCAACTTCTCCTTGGCGTTGAGTATCCTTGTTGAGTCCTGGACATTTAAAAAAATGTTCTGAATTCTAGTTCCAATTTTTCGCCTTGAACACAAGTATCAATTTATTGTCTATTTTGTCCACCTTTGTCAAGCTTATTAAAGATAGATATGCGCAAGTAAATCAGTCAGTCCCTTTCAAGTATAGATTTTTGAATAATATTTAGTGTTAGGAATTTTTTTGTCTAGTTTGGTTATTTTTTAAGAGGTGTTTATACTTCAGCATGGTGACAGTAAAATTTGCTTTCAATTGTAGATTATTTATTATTTAGTTTTAATATGACAGCAATGTATTTGAAATGTTAATTTATATGTGGGGGGGGGGAGGAGATCTGTAATGTAAATTGCAATGTTGGAGTTAAGACACCAAAGTCTATGTGTGTATGTATAATCCTATAGTTTTATTATTTATTTGTGGTTTTCTATTTTTTATTTTAAATGTCCCATGTCTTAATATGTTCATTTAATTACATACAGGCAATGAAACCTAGACCTATTATACCTGCAGAATATGGTTGTAAAGTTCCAGTTGCTGTGCGACAGAAATTTTTAAATGCTTTTATTGATGAATGCTTGAAATTTTGTTTATCTGAAGATGAAGCATATGATCTGGTAACTTCTTATTTCTAATTCTAATTTTGCTACTACTTTTACTGTTTATTTTTCATTATTCATATTACAAAATTTTATTTTACAATGATGCATTTAATTTTTTGCATAATATATTTCACATTATAATGTTCTTATTTATTTAACTATGTGATATAGTAGCAGGATTTTATTATTATTTTTTTTTTTTCTGTTATGGCTTTTAACATAATTTTGCAACCACTTTACCAATTATAATTTTATATAATTTATTTACTAAAATTAAATTTTATGTTAGTTCTGAAAGATTTGTTTGTCATTATATGTAATATTTTCATTTTATTATTTGCAATTTTATAGGACATTTACCTACTATGCTTTTTGCTAAAATATTTACCGTATTACTCCAAATTTAACACGACCTCAAGATTTTTCAACCAGATAATTAGAAAACTCCTATATTTAGACAAGTCAGGTTTTTAATTGGAAATGATCACTCAAAAAATATCACATTATATCCGGGATACTTATTTGTATCAAAATTAACTGACATTATATAAACAAAGTTTTCAGTGGTCTTGTTTGCTTAAGTAAATAGACTACACATTCTTAATGTTAAACATTGTGTTACTTATGTTTACCTAACTGACATATTTAAATTTGAACAGGCTATAGAAGAAGAAAAAAAGGTTTATGAGCGTAGTTCATCTAGAGCTTTATATTTGAATGTAGCGGCCAATGGTCTTAATCGGCTGAGAAGACGAGCTGAAGAAGGGCCTGATGCTGGAAAAAACGATAATGTTTCATCTAAAAGTGATCCTAATAAAAAAACTGTATCTCATCAGACAGTTTTAAATGGGCCATTGGCTCAGCGTAGAAGTTTCAGTGTTGGACGCAAGAAAGAAGTTCCTGAAATTAAAGGTAAAGCCATAATCTATGTAATGTAATGCTCTCTATATATTATGGCCTGTAGACCCATGAATTGTGGATCCCTGATTTACATTATTGTAGTTTTTATTCAAGTTTAAAGGAAATTCTAACTTTAACATAAGCAATATTTCAACATATTTTATTATGAACTGTGGTAACCCTTATCAGGCCACTATATAGGGGAGAACAAAGTAGAATGGGTCAGGGGGTACAGTGGTTCATTGAAGATATTTGTGGTTCAGTGAATAGTTTTCAAATGAGAAAATTATTTAAAGTAGGTATCAAAGAACTTAACTCTGTGCAAAAAGTTAAACATCTCACTTTGATTGTGGCAGGACGAAAGAGCCATTTTGTTATCTGATCATCTGCATGAAATTTGTAGAAAGTAAGACTTTATGCTGTTACACTTTAAAATTGCCAAGTAAATATGTGTTACGTGGTATGTTTATACAGTCTAAATTACCTTCATTTCTATTGTGTTGTATTTAAATGAATATTTTAACAGTTTGGAAATTTGAGGTGAAAAATAATACATTGGTTCATATGGGGCACATTGGGTCACCTGAAATGGGTACAGTGAGTTAGTGATGTATTGTGTCGCCATTTATATATTTATTGTCTTTCTGTAAGTTTCTTACTTTTTAATGTTTGAATCATCTAAATTTATCTAAATAAGTCTTCCACATCAGTCACAGAATCTTCAGTTTTTCAAGAAAATATTGTAAAAGAAAATATGGCACCAGAGATGGCAGAAGCCTTTTCCTAACTCTGATACAAAAGAGAAAAAGCTGAAAGGCAACCCAAAAATATCAGATTCTTACAGGCGCACTTGTGAAAATCACAATCCAAAATTTTAGATTTTAATCTTGATGTTGGAGATTTCGTATTATTCAAGGTTTGCAGTAAGAAATAATGCAGTTTTAAACACTATGCTACTGAAGTTATGGGCAAAAGTGAAAATGAATTTAAAGTACACTACATGAAAGGAATTCAGGAAAGTTATGCACTTATCTTTTTTGATGAGGCAGACATTTACATAACAGACAGTAAAGATATTGTGAGAAAGTTGCCAAAATCAAATGTATTGCAAGGAATTAAAAGAACAGTGACAAAGTTGACTATTGTTGGAGATTTTCAGTTATATAATGTAGAATACTTATCAGTTTTTTATTTAATGTCTAAAAAATAACTATAAAACTAAACTTTTGTAAGCTTAATAGGACTCAAAATGGAATTATCTAACTAATACTTTTTTCTTTAATTTTATTAACAAATTTAGTGTGTGTATATTTTAGAGCCATAAAATTAAGATTCACCTTATAAACTTTGAGCTACTTTAGTATCCAACTTAATATTATCAGACAGTAAAAAAGTTTAAATTACTCACTATTAAGTGAAAGAAATTTTTTTTATTGTGTTTCTCATTAACTGACCCAACATACCCCATTTGTTGACACAGTGTACCCCCTTATGGGGTACAGTAGATCAACAAAAAGTACTGAAGAAAAATGTTTTTTTATTGTACAAAATTTTTTCTTAGAATTAAACTAAAATTAATTAGGATAACCAATAGATCAGAAAACATAACACATTAGACTGATATTATGTTTTTAAAATTATATCTAAAAATTGTCCCACTGTTCTCCCCCATCTCCCCTACATGCATAAATATTCACATTAAATCTATTAAAATATATACTATATATCAGTATCTAATCAACACCTTTAAAGCTAACATTAATTACAGCTTGAGTAAAAACTTTAAGACCAGTAAAAAATTTTGAGAAAATGGAAACATCTTAAACCTAGGGTTAAAATATCATTTGATTGATAATTATTAATCTTAAATACAAGTAAAAAATGCAGCAAAATTCATTTATAAATATTTTATCAGAAAATATTATAGAATGCACAGATCAACATTTAAGTCTGAGTAAAAACTTAAGACCAGCATAGAAAATAACATACAAGACAGAAAAAAGAAAAACTTTCAGAAGCTTGTGTCCGAGCCATTCCTTAGAATTACTTCAAATATTCTTTTTTTCATGGATGAAACTACTGTTTGTCAAAGTTCGGAGTTGTTTTTTATCATTCATCTTCGATAGTAGATTTCAGTTCTACTGTTGATGTAAAATGTCTCCCATTTGCATAAACTCTTCTTACTTAGTCACCCCGTAAGTTCTCTATTGGGTTAAAATCTGCATTATCTTGCTGATATTTTCAATTTCCTCCTGCAAGAGATTCAGCACTTGGTAAAAGATGACTTGCTAGGACACTTAGATATACCTGTGAGTTCATTTTACCCGAAACAAACTGAACTCACACCAATGTAAGCAAAGCACCTCCAGGTCATCACAGAGCCTCCACCGAATTGGTGCTTGGAAAATACTCCTTTTTCTTTTCTTAAATCATGCTAATAGTACTTCCATCCATCTGGTCCATCCAAATTCCTTTTTCTTAATCAGAAAAAAATATTTCTATCCAATGTTTATCCCAGGTCATTACTTGCTGGCTGAAGTTGAAATGATCTATTTTGTGCTTCTGCAGCAACTGAGGCTTTGCGAATTTTGTTGCATAAATATAAATTCCAGACCTCCTAATTGTGTTATACACCATTTTTTGACAAACATTTAAATCGGTCACCGGAATAAGTTTCCTTGTTGAGTCCTTTCCAGTAGATGCAAGTCTGCAAACTTCTTTCATCGTGCAGAGACAAAACTTTCGGTCTTCCCCTGTAGTCTTTTATACCATAATTGTCTTTGAACATAAAAAAATTGTTGACTGCAGTCTTTGATCTTCCTATCTTTATTGAAATAGTACAGCTATTCATTTCTGTTGAAGTAAGAGTGCCAATCGGCCCTCTTTCATGATCAGTTAACTTTGTACCTTTCGCTAAATTCTAAAAGAGTTCCAAAACTTAAAAAATTGCAAATTTAAGAGTTGTCACAATCAAAGGAATTTCAGTAATATTTAAGCCAGCATATATTTATTTAACTAGTGGCCTTAAAGTTTTTACTCAAACTAAATATACCGGTTTTGTATATGAGACTTTTTCTGATAATTATATAATTTATAAATTCTATTTGTTGCATTATTTCTTAACAATGGACTTTAAAATTTAATAATACAATAATATTTGAATCCCTTTTATTTCATTTCTCAATTTTCTCAAGAATTTTTACTGGCCTTAAAGTTTCTTCTCAGACTGCAGTTTTAATCCATCTTTTGATCTTTTTCTTTTTTTTTTCTTTCTCCATTTTCTTACAGGGGGAGCTGAATTGTATGAATTCCTTTTGCAGTATGTGATGACAAAAGAGCAACTGAAGGAAAATAGTTATCCACTTCCACATCCAACTGAAAAAGATAGAGCTGTTATTGAAGGAGCATATGCAAACAGAACCCTTTATTGCAATGATGGTTTGTGCTTTGTTTAAATAAATAGAAAAAAAAGTACAGTGAAACCTCTGAGCGGCCACCCCACCGCACCTAGAATATTTGGCCGCTCTCAAGGGTTTTATTTACTATTATAAGATAATTGCTATACTGCATAATATAAACAAGCCTGGTACATATTCCTTATTTAAAACGAAATATAAAACTTATCTAAAGAGAATGCTTTCTTACATTTTTTTGAAAAAAATGATACAATTTGTGTCTGTTTTAAGTTTTTACTTTTCTTTGAAACAACCATTTTTTCTAGTT
The DNA here is from genome assembly GCA_038373885.1 of Cheiracanthium punctorium. NCBI lineage: Eukaryota > Metazoa > Arthropoda > Arachnida > Araneae > Cheiracanthiidae > Cheiracanthium > Cheiracanthium punctorium. The sequence continues at coordinate 50,732 of JAWZYV010013951.1, forward strand.
TGTTTTTTACTTTAAAATGCAGATCTCTAACTGGTTAGTTTGTAACCGCTTCGGAATTTTCGATAATTTCATCGATTTTCCCTAAAGTCACTTGTGTTGAAAGTTTAGCTTGCTCGCCATTACAAACATCGGGAAATTTCATGTCAGGGATGGAATTAGCGCCTGAAAGCGACAAAAATTCATTTGTAGGACAACTTCAACACCTGATTGTCCAAGGGTGTGGGGAGAATACAAAAGAGATAACAGATTCAATTCCAGTTATTCCTGGGACTTATATTCGACCATAAACCTGACCTTGAGTTTTTCCGCTCAAAATTACAGCATGGAGTGAGTAGAATTTCCCGAAAAATGAGATGGGCGATCCCACTCGGTGGCCGTTTAGAGGGGGTCGGGTGGCCGCTGATAGAGGTTATTTTAACATTAAGTCTATGAGCCAAAAAATCCGTGCCATGAAAAATTGGCCGTTTAGAGGGGTGACCGCTATACAGGGGTGGCCGCTCGGAGAGGTTTCACTGTAATATCTTTCCAACTTGTTATTATTATGATCTTGTTTGATAAAATGTATTAAAAGAGTAATGTAATTAAAACAAACATGATAAATTTAAAACTACTGTCCATTTAGGTTAGACAATGTGTTGTATCTATAAGCCAAGTTCTCTTCTATTTATCTTATTACCAACAAGTATCTTATAACATATTCCCACAATTAAAAAGAACCTAATTACACAAGATTTAAATGATTGATAAAAGATATTTCGTTTAAGGATCTTTTTTACAAGCTTCTTCCATTGGTCTTTAGAGTATGAGCATATTTAGGAAACATCTCAAGTATACTTTTTAACTGTCCCCTGTTCAGATTTAAATGTAATGATATAATTAATGTACTAGAAGCAGTAATTTTTATTCTTATACTGTTTAACAGAGATGTTAAATGTTAATGCATGTGGCATTACTAGTAGGAAAAGGGGAAGAAATTTTAAAAAATGTATTTTTTAATAGTTAACAGCTACAATCATAATTAGCTATCATCTTTCTTGGTTATTTGTTTAGTAAAAACTTATGAAGTCTTTTTTTAATTTATTTGTACTAGTTGTAAAATATGATACTATTTAAAGCACTCCTATGCATTGAGGTAATTTTTTTTTTATTTATTCTTTCTTGCAAAAAAATATTTATTAGTTATTTATATTCTTTCTCTTGAAGAAAATTAAAAATTATGCTTATGGTACTTTATTAAAAACTTCTTTGTGTGAACGTATGTGATATTGGAGAAAATTTGTGTTCTTTCTTTAAAAATTGAGCCTTTAAGGTTAATACTATTATTTTCCTATTCTGAGGTGCTAAAATTGTTTTTATATGCATCCCAGTTAGTTATTATTTCAATTTCTATCACTGTTTAAGCCTCATTTATGAAATAGCTGTGGCATGCTTAGCATTTTTGCATGTACACATGCATTGTTTCATACTCATAAGGCATAGCTGCCAAGTGTTCCGTTTTATACAGATTTGTTCCGTTTTTTTAACTTGTTCCATAAATACGTATTTAAGCCAGAATGTTCCGTTTTTCAGCTTCTGTGTAAGGATTTTTAAAAATTAACAGGAAAAAAGGAAAATCGTGTACATTTTCAGCTTTTGGCAAAGCATTTATGCTTAGTTGTCAAAATATATCAAATAAGTCTATAAATCTAATTGAATGATATTTATCTTATTCTTTCAAGAATTTATTACATTAATCATTTAAGTCTATTGTAGAAAACAAGCAAAGTTAAGTTCATTTTATTTTTAATGATTATATATGTACATCATCTCTATGCACATGATAATTTAATTTTGTTAATGTAAGATTTTTAATTGTATATTTAATGGTACATTTCAGGACCACTCACTGTGTTCCTTATTTCTGATTTTATGACCAAGTGCTGTGTTCCTTATTTTTTTCTTGGAAGGTTGGCAGCTATGCCATAAGGCCATGAAATTTGAACATCAGAGATACATAATGTCACATGACTTTTCAACTTGTGTAACACATTAATTGCAATATTCATCTGTCTACTGTCTTGCCAGTAAGAGGTATACTGTGCTATGCTCATTTCCTCTTCTCTTGGCTTGGTCAAATATTGTGAACTTTTAATTAACTATAATACATTTCCAGTTCAATTTCACTAAGTATGTCTCTTTGTACTTAATCTATCCTGAAATATAAACTGCAGATATGTTTGAAAGATAATGAAGCTGTAAATAGTAAATATTAGAATAAACATTCTTTTTAAATGAAAATGTATTAGAATATTTCTCGTTAATTATTGTTGAATACTTTTTTATGTAGCCTTCAAAAGAATGTGTTCACGTTGTCACAAAACCTACTATGTGAATGTTGATGGAGACTACGTAAGAGATGAAGAATGTGATTTTCATTGGGGGCGCTTATGGAAAAAGAGAAGTAAGGACTTATAGAAACTTACTTTATCTTACTAACTGCATTGAATCATTTGAATAAACACTCATATGTATGTACCTGTTTAGGAGTTTGTGGTCCAGATATTTTTTAGCAAATTATAACTGGAATTCATTTTTTTTTTTTTTTTTTTTTTAAGCAAAGGGTGGAAAATTATACTGAAAATTATGCCCAAGCATTCTGATTTTAATCCTTTGCTATCCTTCTTGTGAATGACTTTTTATTGAGGATTCCTGTATTTAAATCTCCTATGTTGTAGGATTAAAAGTTGAAATTCTTTACAAATTTAAAATAGTTCAATACACTTATGATTAATAACATGCTATCTTTACCTTTTCGCACTGTGATTATGGTCAAGATCTTTCGAGTTAATACCTGCTTCATCTTCATGAGATGATGTTCATTCAGCTTAAGTTTCTTTCTCCTTGCTTCCTGCTCCACTGCGCACGTATTGCTTTCTGTTCAGCATTCAACTCCATCTAACATCCAACAGCATGTGTTCCATATTATAGCATGCAGACGATTCAGTTAAGGTTTCTACTGTTTCCCTTAAAAAACTGTATTTGGAGTTATTTTAGTTGGCTGTAACCAACTGTAGTTACTACAACCAACTATAAGTTAGCCCACTATAATAACTCCAAATGTGATTTTTTAAGGGAGGATAAAGAAACTCAAGCTGAGTAAATGTCAGTTGACCCCTGAATGTAGGGCAGGTCTGACCTTGAAAGATCTAGGTCATAATCACAGTGCGAAAAGGCAAATATGTTATATTAAAAAGTAATTGTGAACTGAGTAACGAATTAATACACTTATGATGTTTTGCAAATTGGATTTGATTGTTTAGAAAAAGTTTATGTAAAAGATCTGTATATGTTTGTGAAACATTTATTGACAACTGTTAATAACAATTGTAGCATACTACTTCTCAAATTTAAAATGGCAGAGCTTATTATAATTTTAATAATACAGATTAAAATTGATAAAAAGTATTCTAATTAAGACAAACATCTGTTGAGTAATCTAAATTATTTTTCTAAAATGTTTGTAGTAAATATTTCAATTATTAACAACAGATCTACTACCAGATTTTTGACAAATTTTATTTCAGTATTACATTATAAAAAGATTTTACCAAAGGAAATACCTATTTTTATTGTAATTAACCTATTTACAAGTTTGAAAAAGGGTTATTTATTTGTCCTTTGATTGTTGCAAGCATATAAAAAGCTATGCTATTTTTGCTTTGCTCTTTTCAGGGTTTTTTAAGATGTCCCACAATCACCCTTGATGTGTGTACATGTATGTATGTATGTATATATATTAGGTTGTAACGAAAGTTTCCCGCCACCGCAAACATCGTCAGAACGCAGTTCGCATTGGCGTATTTGCTCATATTTTGTCGAACTATTTTTGACATTTGAAAGAAAGAGGCTTACTTTATAACACTGTGTTGTGAAATCTCTGAAAAATATAGTTATCATTAAGTACAAGGTGTCTCCAAATGGAACCATAGCTCTAGAGGATTAGAACCATCATTAACTTCCAGTTGTGTTGCAAAAAGTCAGCTCTAGAATATCAACAAATTATGAGTACAGCTTTAAGTACTATTGTTGTATAATGTGACACTGTGCAGGTTTGGTACCGAAAGTTCAAATACAGTTATCTAAGGAGTTAGAAGTTAGTTTTTCAGGCAGATATGGCGGAAAACTTTCGTTACAACCTGATATATATATATATATATATGGTTTAGTTCTGTAATATTTCATTAATATTTGAACAAATTCTCATTTTTATTGCTTATTTGTTTTTTAATAAAAGTCATATTACTCGTTTAAACTTATAAGAACTTTGTAAAAAAAAAAAAAAGAGTAAGAAAATCTGAAACATTTTCTGATTTTAAATAGGCACTGAAATGCTGTATAGTAAAATAATCCATGTGTCTTCCCTGTTTTCTTTCTTTATTCCATTAAATTGGAAAGTATATCATTATTCATGAGTGTGCTGTATTTTTCTCCCTTGTTCCATAAAACACATCTTTGGAATTGAAATCGCTCACTAAAACTGTTTTACAATCTTGGCTAAGCATATTCCAACTGTACTTCACCATTTTAAATACTATTTGGAATGTGCATCACAATCCGTGAGTGTGCTGTGTTTGTATGTCTGGGGTTGATTTCTACTTTAATGCCCCAACTCTTGCCAAGTTGACGATAATCAAACATATGCAGTTACCACAACATTTTTTAAAATTTATGTGGCAACCTTAATTTAGAATTAAAATGATGATTCGGAACAACATGTAAGTGCAGCATTCCATTACTTATTTATTTATTTTGGGTTGCCAATTAATGTAGTTTTAATAATTAGGTGTCCTCAAATTCCTTAACTGGTGCCCTTATCTGCTAATTTGTCAATAGACAAACATGTGCAGTACTAAAAGAGTTCCATTAAAATCAATCATGTTATTTTTCTGGACATGAATTGTAGCTATTTATTGTGTTGTGTTACTTTTCAGACAATATAAATAAAGAGGTATCATGATTACAATATGCCTCAATGTAAGATTTCTTGGTCGCCCCCCCCCCCCCACCTCCCCAAATTATCAGTTATTCAAAAGAAATTTTTAACAATATTTTTTGTGTTTTGAATTCTATAATTTTATTGTTTGAACTATGCAGACTATGTTCTTAAATTTCACCAGTCATTCTTGGTGCTTTCTTTTAGATTATGAAATTCTTATCAGTTTAGAAGATACTGAAAAATAAGCATTATAGTTGCTATGATTTAGATTCCTGAATATAAGCCTTGGAAAAATGCCTCTCATAAAAAAAAAGGATAATAATGAAATTTCTTCCCTTGATTTATCAAAATATGCCCGTAGCAGAATTTTCTTCATCAATCTGCAGCACCAAAAATTGTACCAAAATTTATCTGGGACTTTTGTGAAAATTAGATTATATTATTCTGCAAGTTATAAAATATTCTGCAGCGTTACTGCTGTGCTGCATGGTTTCTGCTAACAGGCTCTGCATGTGAAAAGAGAGGAATAATAAATTATTTTTAGTAAACGAATGTGGATTATGACACTCTTTCTGGTATAGTAAAGAAAGGAAAACAAACAGGAATGGCAATTAAATTATGTTATACTTAAAAAAATAATGAAGCATGAATGGCAAACATAGTTAACACATACATTGTGCTACATTTTCCAACTTAACGAAATAAGAAACATAAATAGGGCCCACACATGGATTATGATGCTCTTTCAATATATAATACATGGGATATTTGTGCGTATTTAAAATCTGAATGTGCTACTTTTCTTCTGTGAGTGTGTGTGTGTGCTGAGAATTGTTTATTTATTTTTCAAAAAGCTATTTAGCTATTTTCCTTGTACAAAAAATGGGCACTCGGGTAGAATATATATATAGTTTCTTTGCCAATTCTTGCATGAACTGCAAATTTACTTAAGTATGTGTTTAAGTAAATAGTAATTTAATAAATAAATGAATAAATCTTTGTAGCTAAATAAGGCTTATGGTTGAATTCATTTAATAGAGTATTTCCTTGGTTTTAACCTCTGTTTGTGGGCAACAGAGCTTTACATTTATGTTTGAAAATGATACACAATTAATTTATTTTTTGAGTTGCTGATAATGAACTTTTGTACTTGTGACAATGCATATTTGTACAATGCTTCTTTTATTTTTCAGTTGCTGGAAATTTTGAAAGTCGTTATTCCTGCTGTCAAGGGGATGCTGAATCAGATGGATGTTGTGTAAGCCCAGTAAGTATACCATTTTCTGTGTTTAGTTATGATAGAGCCACATAATTATTATTTGTATAATTCTATACGAATAGAATATGAAAAAAAAAATCCTATTTAAGTATGACTAATCTTTAGTTTACAATTTCGTTTCTACTGCAAATCTGTTAAATTACCTTAATAAATGGTGTTAATTTTAAATGTAACTCCACAAATTTAAATATATTTGCTATGCTGCTTACTGGGGTAGATAAAATCTTATATTTTTCCAAAGAATCCCTTTAAATTGCCGATTTGAAAATAAGTAAATAAATAAAAAAAAATTAGGTTTTTGATGTTTTATTCAGTAGCCTTTGGGCATCTCTGAATTGTTTTTCTAAAATGTTATATATTCAGGCCTGTTAATATTCGGTCTTTCAGATCAACAGAAATAATATTATGCAGTTGAACTATACAATCAAATATGAAAAATTATTGCAGAATTGTAAAATTGTTAGAAATAATTTAGTTGTAATCTAGCATATTACAGAAAATATTTTTTGCTAAAAGCTGTCAGTTAATAATTATGTGCAAGGTTCTGTCTGAAAAATTTTCAACCTCCACATATAGATGGTACAACTTGACAACAGAAATTGGGGAACACTTTTGCACATGCTTTGATAAGTACACATCAAAATTTCAGCCGTTTTGGACGCATAGTTGTTTGACAGTCATTTGAGGGAATCAGTGTAAGTGCTTTTATAAAAATGGAAGGAAATTGAGTCTTAAGCTGTTTAAGTGGAACAGAACTTCTCAAACTGAAATCATTAGGACTTTACAGATTCAGGAGCCTCAGTTACTTCTGAAAAGTCTCATTGAAGGTTGGCATCTCTGTTTTTCCATCAAGTTGCTTATGCAAGACATCCTACTTTTTTTCTCCCATTTTATACACCCTTTCCTGTGGTGATTCTAATATAGTGTGAAAAGCAGTGTCAGTCGAAGATACTTGACTATATATTAAATTTTCTTTCAGTCATTTCTGTGACTTAAGGTTTATTGTCAGTATCATAATCTGACTGATATTATTGCTGTACATGTTTTCATACCTACTACCAGTTACTTACAAATTAAATATACAACTTCATTTATTTAATATTTCTATAGTAATTAAACTTAACTTTTTTTACAGGGACATGTTTTTGATGGATCTGAGGCTCATGTTTTAAAAGGATATGTAAGGACCCTTCCAAAAACTCCACCAAGAGATAAATATTATGGAATTTATGCTCTTGATTGTGAAATGGTATAACCAAACATTTTCTGAGGTTTTTGTTTTGTTGTATCCAATAATCTGTGTCTCATTTATTCTTTTATTTATGTCTTAAAGCATGAAAGGTTCCATATTAAGTATACTTTGTATATATATCTAAATAATAATAGTCCTGTCTGTAACAATTCTGGGATCGACTCATCGCTCCCAGTGCATCTGCTGCCATGTTGAAATTTTGATAAAAACGACATTTTTATCGCCAACTAAAAGCAAAACTTTTTATACATTTTGAAAGATCTCTTAAAAAATTAACCTTTTTTTAAATTTGCAGCTACTTTTAACTCTAAATATCTACCAAGATATCACGCCTTGAAAAGTAAACAGAGAAGCAAAGACTATTGATTCCTTGATTCCTTTGGGAAAAAAAATCACGGAACATAATCTCTTGCGTAGATCTATTAGATGACGTTATTTACTGGCGAAAATACTCCTTTTGCATGACAAGCAATACAAGCACAGTTTTATTTAATGTTTAAGTTCTATTTAACTAAAAAATTTGATAGATTTCGGGCAAGTTTATTGAGAATGTGTAAAATTTTGTTTGCACAACACTTAAACACCTATTTGTAGGAATTCTTTTTTAGAAATTGGCAACACTCTTTGAGATGAGAAAACGTATTTGTTGTTGTTTGTGGAAGTCACTTTAAAAAAAAAAAAAAAAAAAAAAAGTCATTGCTCTCACCCGAGTGTTTTTAAATGTTAATGGTATGACATTTGTGAAATCCTATTTTAAAAGTGTTCGAGTGTTTTAGATTGTTTTGGGGCAGCGTTTGTTTAATTTTGAATTCGTTTAATTCGTCGTCGTCGAATGGATGCATTTTGATTTCAACGTTGTTGGATTGTAACTTTTATTTCTATTGTTTTGGAACATTTGTTTTATTTTTGTCATAAATCCATAAGCATTGACGACTAGAAATTTACCAATTCTCTATGCACTTTATATATAAAGTGCATAGACAACTGGTAAATTTCTTTTACATTTATTTTTAAGAAATCTAATCTAATAAATGTGACTTCATTAAAAAAAATTGGATTTCTCTCTATTCTAAAAAAAAGTAAGGGCCGCCTGGCGCTGTCAAAGCTTATGGACGTATCTCCTCCTAAACCGTGGGGATTTGAGTTTCGACTAAGGTGCCTACAGATTCAAAAAATTCCGAGGAACCTGCTAAGCTGACTTAAATTTCGAAAATTGAATTATTTTAGAAGGTATTAATAAAAAACTGAAAAAATAAACAGAATGGTTGCCAGATTTGGCATAAAATCATTCATTCCTTTACAACAAAGCGTTTCCAAGTATCTAGAATCGCGTGAAATTTACGAAGTTAACACAAAAAGCCTAATAACTTCTTCACCGTTTGCACGATCCGCTTGAAAATTTTCATGATCATGTATAAAAATATAGAAAACAATCTGCGCTTCTTTAAAAATCTGAAAATCCACCGTTCCCTCCTTTTTAAGCGATTTTTCGCTATTTTCAGCACCATTTTATTTCCGAGAGTCAAAAAAGTAAATCATTTGCGTGACAAAATTACCCTTTTCAAGTGAATATGACGTCATATAATTGGGATTCAAATTCATTTAAAAAAGCTTTTCCAGATTACACAGTTTATTATCATTTTTTTTTTTTTTCACAAATAAATCGTTTGCATGGACATGAGAATAGCTGTGTACACAAAACGAAATCTTGCGATTGCGAAAAAATTCCGCGACAGTGGCGGCCCGTGGTCAAAACTGTTAGGGCAGCCGGAAGCATATGAGGTTCCCCCCCCCTCCTCCGGACAGGAATGGAAAATCTTTGTTATTGAATTCGAAAGCTGGCGGATTAAGCCCTCACCGAGAAAAAAAAAAAAGAAATTACATAAAAAATGTAACAGATCCTATTTTACTTTTCCATAAAATGGACATAAATTTCAACCAGCCGCTCTTATCCTCAAAATTGCATTAATCCGTGTCTGATTCGAAGTTTCCTTAGAATTTTCTAACGATAACTTGAGAAGAAAAGAAAAAAAAGAAAAGAAAACGTACTTATTTTTTATAAGTCAAATCAATCCTCCTTTCCTTTAAACTTGCAAATCGGTCAGTGACGCCCTCATAAAAAGGCGTTGTTTTAATTCAGATATCAATAATTTTAAAAGCTCTTTAAAATTTCCAATGTTTAAAGAATTTTTTCGCTCGCCATGTCCTCTAAATGCCAGTTCTTGCTTACTTAAAAACAATACTGCTTTGATGGGTCATTGTCCACTCATAAGCATCTATTCAGGCTTACCTTCTTGATAAATTCAGCAATATAAAGTCGAGTGTTTGCCGAACAAATATTCTCCCTACTCCCTCCCTCACTTCTCGAGCCAATCAGAGAGTCGAATTCACAGGTGCTGCCGACCTTTCAAACTCTTGAATGAGCTGAGTCTTAGCTGCGTACCCCCATTATAGCCTATGCCAGAGGAAATGCTTATGTAACCGTTGTCATGGCAACGGTGCTGCCAATTTTCTTATTAGCGCTCTGGGCTGAACCAAAGATTTTCCCAATTGAATTGCAGGAAGATTAAAATGCTTTTTTTCTGAATGAGCGATCTGGCCACAATACGTTTTTTTTTTTTTTTTTTTTTTTTAGATTTTTTTAATTTACCATAGGAATTCCATAATTCTAATCTGAATTTAGGAAAGTTAGTAGAATAAATTATTTTAAAGTATGTGCTGATGATTTCAAGTGCAGTCCGGCTGTACTTGCTGTATCCCACGAGCCGCCACTGTTCCGCGAGTTTATAGAACAGCATGAAATTTAATTTGGCTATCTCTCTATTTTAAAAAAAGTAAAGGCCGCTGGAGCTGTCAAAGCTTGTTGGCCTATCTCCTCCTAAACCGTGGGGATTTAAGTTTTGACTGAGGTGCTCACAGATTTGAAAAATTCCGAGGAACCTGATGAGCTGACTTAAATTTCGAAAATCGAATTATTTTAGAAGATATTAATAAAAAACTGTAAATATAAACAGAATGATTGCCAGATTTGGCATAAAATCATTCATTCCTTTGTAACAAAATGTTTCCAAGTATGTAGTATCACGTGAAATTGTCAAACATGAAGTAGAAATACACCCATTTTACGCCAAAATAAAAACTACATGAAATAAGTAACTCAAAATATGTTACACAAAGTAGACAATTTTCAAATAGTAAGTTCGCTTAGAGAACAGGAGTTTAGAATTAGCGATTATCCGTTTTTCCAAAACAGAATAAATAATATCTTGAAAATGAAAAATAATTAATGAAAAATAATTAATGATTATTTTAAAACCGGTTCGGTCCAGCTGGATTATTTGCTACCAGTAGAAATATTTGGCGGCGTTAACTATGCCATTATAGCAGTTACAGTACACTTTGGATATTTGCTAGCGCGACAAGATGGTATAATTCGTGGTGCTAAGTACGCCAATCTGCAAACGATTATGTAAATGAAAATATGGATAACGGTTTTCCGGTAACCTTAAATGAACAGTTATTATAGGTTGTAAGCATGTGTAAATCACCAAATAATGAAAAGTCGCCATTGGTGGCAAGCTATCCTATCTGTTCCGTAGCTTTTATTAACTTTACATGTACGCAAGTCACCAAATAATGAAAAATCGCCATGGGTGGCAAATTCGCAAGGTGTCCAATAGGTTTTACATTATTAAAAATACAGCTGAAACAGATTTTCTGATTTTATTACGCTTTAGCTCCTAATTAATATAACTTTTGAATGGCAACATTAAATATCATTATGTTTCTGAGGCGTGTAAATAATTTTTCCAGCGATTATAAGCGGAGTCTGCACTCCAGGTGGAGTATAGCTCAGGACCCGTACAACACGGATTCCTATAACAAAATATCTTCCGTGTTTTGTGGGGGAGGGGATCTACTGTAGTGTTAAATTTAAATTTTTATGTACCAATGAACATGCAAGAACCAAGCAATGTGTAGCTCGGTAACATTCTATCTGATCCAATCTTCGGGTTTTGTCTGTTGAAATTATGTCTTTTTTACGAATAAGCCTTATTAGGGGCCGAATGCCTCATACGAAAAGCGAGCGTAGCGAGTCTGGGGGCCTTGGCCCCTAGTAAATTAAAAAAAAACAGATTTAAGTTTGAAAAATCCGATTAATTTGATTTTTTTTTAAATCGTGATTTGTTTACACCCTGATATTAATTGAGATCACCTAAGTTTGTTGATTACATACTAAACTGTGCAGTTAATTTATGTGACTTTTTTTCTGATAGTGTTACACAACAGCAGGAATGGAATTAACTAGAGTTACTGTAGTGGATACAGATTTAAATACTGTATATGAATCATTTGTAAAGCCATTGAATAAAGTCTTGGATTACAATACTAGGTATTTAGTTTCCTCATGATTTTAAATTGGTGAATTTTAATTTTTAACTATAAGTAATATTTGCTTTTTAAAAAAATTCTTATCTTAAGTGTGTAGTTTACAATTATTTTATTTATTTATTCTAGGTTTAGCGGTATTACAGAAGATGATTTAAAAAATGTCAGAACATCTCTTATTGATGTCCAGGCTGTTTTATTATGTATATTTAATGATAAGTCTATTTTAATAGGCCATAGTCTTGAAAGTGACTTTAAAGCTTTAAAGGTAAAGCAAATAAAAATTTGTGGTAGAATTATATTTATTTGTGTACTTTCTAAAGTGTATTTTACGCTATGTGCTGATTTGGTCTTAAAAAATGAAGCATGCTTTGCAATTACTTTCAAAACATAACACAGGAATTTGTATGAAATGAAACTATAGAAGCATTTAAAAAAAAAAAAAATGTTTATAATTTATTTATTTTGGGAGATTTGTAATTACAGGATTTATTGAATTTAGATTCTGTGTCTAGAAGAAAAGCTAGAAGTAAGCAAATTTTGCTTACAAATTAAGTTTATATACATTAAATAGACTTGGGTAATTCATTTTTGGGGTTCCATTTCAGTTTTAGTTTAAATTTCAAAACTCATCCTAAATTTTGTCTCTCTTCCATTGTCTTTATTGTTATTATTGAATTTATTTAAATAGATATCACAAATGATTATACTGGGTTATACAAATTAGATTTTACCGGGTGGGTGTTGGTGTACATTTTGTGGGATTTTTATATATATATTTTTGAACCTAAGAGTACAAAGTTGATAAAAGTTAAATAATGATCTTTTTCTTGGAAAATGGTGATTAAATGCATTAAAACTTATAAACTAAGTTTTAATGTGTTTAACAACCAAGGTTTAGTATTATCTGTACTGATTGGTTCTGAATTATAGTTATTTGAGAATTTAGTGTTTTAGGGACCATCCACTAATCATGTCACACTACCGGAGAAGGGGTTTCAAAGTATGACATAGAAAATGGTGTGGATTAATTAGAAAAAGTAAACATACATTACAAGAAGAATTGTAGCTAAAATAGGATTTCCAGAAGTCAAGTGTACAGGAATGCCACTTTTCTGCCAATTGGCAAATTTCTGCTTTTTATATTTTTTGATTAAAAAAAAATAATTTTGCATATTTAGCAGAATTTTCTAAAAATTCCACTGTAGATTGTTGTTGTTAAATTTATGCCCCCCCCCCCAACAGTAATTAAGTATTAATTTCCAGCATTTCAGTCTTTTTCCATTCGTTTAAAAATTAATATTTTCACTTTAGCATTCCTTTATTTAAATCTCCAATGCTGTAAGAATAAAAGTTAACTCCTATTTAAAGTTTAAATGAGTTTTTTCAAAGAAACCTAGTAAGAAAAAAACTTTGCAAAGAAGAACATGTTCAGATGTGAATGAAAATGGTGTAAAATTTAATTTAAGTAAAAGTTGAAACAAATAATATTTTATCAATTGAAGAAAAAATATAAATTTATGAAAGCAACAAAAAATGAACTTAATGTTTTTTCCTTTTTTCTTCATTCATTACATACTTTCTTTGCTTTTCAGCTATGTAATATATTGCCCTTTTTTATTGTTATAATTTCCACTTTTTCGCACTTTCTTTATTCATGTAGGATTTCCTCTTTTTCTATTATTTTTCTTTATTCATGCATCGTTTCCTCTTTTTTTTTGCTGTTTTATGAGTCACATACTGAAGTAGCAGTTGAATGACCACTAACATAGATAAGGTCAGTTAAAAGTAATTAATTTTTTTTTCATCTTGAGACATCCCCTCAGTTTTTGGTGACGCGTGTTAAAATTTTCAATCTGCGATATTCTGGAAACTATTCCATTCAGGATCATGGATTTTTTTTATTTTTTTTTTTAAACCTTCTTACTCACAGAGCAGTATTTTTTGAAATATAAGTGATAGGAAAGGAAGGATAGTATAAAAATTAAACTTTTGTATTTCAACATGTATACAGTCTCTTGTAAAAAAAATTGTCATATCTGAAAGCTACTTTTCATTTGACGAACTTTTCCAAATTATTGTAGACTCTCTCTTAACTGGCCTGAATGAGACTGGGGGTGAGCCAGTCAAGCGAAATGCCGGTTAAAGTGGTGAAAGAAAAAGAACTACCATTTTATTAATGGCAGACTATATAATGCATTATAATACAGTGACCTCTCACTTATGTGTCTCTCAGTTATACTCGTCTCTGTTTTATATGCGAATTTTGGAAGGTCCCGTCATGAGGAATAGGAAAATATTGATATAGGACTCTCACTTATAAGTGCCACTTTCAATTATCTTCCCCAGCTATACGCAAAAATAAATGGTGGAATTCACAAGTCCTGTCACACAGATGTACTTTTCTCCATCGTCCTCGAAAACGCAGTTTTTATAAAACACGAATGTTGGGAATGTTGATGAAAATACAGTATCGAGCAAACTAAGATATAGACTCTGTTTTTGATGAGTTACGGGGGAAAATGATGATGAATAAGATGATTATGATGCTACTGATCTTTCTGTTCCATCAGTCTGTTCTTCAGGAGTAATAAAATGAGACATTATTAGTAAAATTATTTCTTACAGGCATGAAAGTGCAAATTGGCAAAAAGGACTGTTTTGTATCGCATGCAAAGTTCAATCAAATTAACATACAATTAATACATTACCGGTTGTTAACACCTTATATATTCATTATTTAGCCATATATATTCATAATAATATCAGCCTGGATGGAGCTGAAAAAGTCTGAATTCCATCAAAAGACAGAAAACTTTCATGCCTGGACTTAACTTCATAACACTTTCCAATGAGTTAGAAGATATTATATTACAAATGCAGCCAAAACAAAAATAAACTACAGTATTCATAACATTTTGATAAAGGAATGTTAGTTCAATTAAAGTTTCCCCTATGTAAAATGAAATTATACCTTCATTCTCTTTTTGAATTAAAGGCTAAGCTTAATTGTATAGTTAAATATTTTGAAATTAATATTACTATTTTCAACTGAAAAAATATTAAGTATATTTTTTTCAAATGTTTTGTCTCATACTATAGATGAAGAGTTAGAAAATAAGACCTTTTCAGTTATATGTGATTTTAAATAGGTCTCTTAAAATGTGTGTAAGTGAGAGATCACTGTAAATGTGTTAATTTATTAGGAAGATTGTTCATACCATTACAAGGAAAGTTTAAAATAAAATAAAAAGAATAATTTTTTATTTGCTAAAGACTGGAAGTTCGATGATTTACTGCATAGATTAACCAATTTTTAAAAGCATCACATAGGAAACCAATGCTTGTATTTTAGGCATGAAATAAATAATAATAATTATGAAATCTTCAATTTTTTTCTACTTTATTAAAGCTTATTACTATTGTTCTTGTGCTTAAATCAGTTATGGCCACTTAAAAGGGAGTCTACTGTATATTTTGACCACTCATGGCTTCGGAAATAATCCCTGTAGCATGTATTTTGAATCACCCAGTATATTAACTTTACCATCCTTTCTTTGTTTAGCTATGTAAAATTTGGTTACAATTAGGTAACAAATAAATTATATTTGGAAAATTAAAAATGAATATAAGATAACAGAATTAAGGAATCTAAATTTTTTATGATACAAAAAAAAAAAAAAAAAAAAAAAAGAAAGAAAGACCTGATACGATGTTTTTTTTATAGGAACTCTTTTATTAGAGTGTTTTGCAAAAAATATGAAA
Organism: Cheiracanthium punctorium; assembly: GCA_038373885.1. NCBI lineage: Eukaryota > Metazoa > Arthropoda > Arachnida > Araneae > Cheiracanthiidae > Cheiracanthium > Cheiracanthium punctorium. The sequence continues at coordinate 66,392 of JAWZYV010013951.1, forward strand.
TGAAATTTTATTGTAATTAATAAACCTTTTTATTAGTTATTACAAATGTTGTTAAATTTATAAAAGTACTTAAATTATGTCATACAATTGATACAGTTGCAAACTTCTTTAAAGCAAGATATCCTGAACTGCTCAATCACTTGCACATAAAACAGAAACTAGCTTATAATATCACTTTGTTATAGCATCATAATAAATCCGGTCCTGCCAGTTAGCTTATAAGTGATTTCAACTGCATATAGTTTTATAACTAGTGTATTTAAAAAAAAAAAAAAAAAAAAAAAAAAAAGCAAAAGTAATACCAATTTAAAATTCTTTCAACATAATGAAAAATTATTCCCATTGTAAAATAGTAGTTTAACGATTTCTTGTCAAATGTAGAAGATATTGCCAGGCTGGTTCAGTTTTGGGAATATATTTTTTGTTACCAAACTTAGCTATCAATTGACCAAATTAGTCAACCTTAGTAACTTGACATAGTACTACCAACGCCATGACTGGCAAACCTTTAGACAGTGGTTTAAAATCATGTTTTTTTTTTTTTTTTTTTTTTTTTTTTTTTTTTTGTATGATAATATTATTGAAACGTGACCAGATTAATATGGGACCACTTCTAAACTATCCTTTTCCCAAAATAAATAATAAATTTATGGAATGGTAAAAACTTATTGTTGTACTTAGTGTATACATGCATAGTCAGATAATGTAGATGCACACTGTGCATGAATACATTTGTAGGTCTCGCAGATAGTTATGTGGTGATTCCGAGGTTTTGTGGAGATCTTTTTTAAAGATCTATATTTACCCAGAAGAAATATTTGTTAAGTCACTTTAGCACAAACATGTTGCATGTACAGTAAAACCTCGATATCTTGAAGTGAAAGGGGCATAAAAAAATTTTGATATATCCAATTTTCGAGATAACAAGGTGAAATAAAACGAGGTGAGGTTTGTAAGGGAAAAACATTTATTTGAGATATCAAGAATTTTGACTTATTGAGGCTGAAGATATCGAGGTTACACTGCATATCTGAACATATATGCATACTCATATATTTGCACTACATATTCTGTTGTCACAGGCTATTATGAGTTTGTAAATAGTTTTGGATTATGTGCACAGAAAGTTTATTTTTTTATCTATGTATTATATATAGTATATATAGTACATAGTGCATCCTCCTTTTTTGAAGTCGGTAAAAAAGTTTAAAGTTCACATAGTACTAAGAAAATTTGTTAAATTTTGAGTAACTTACAAATCATGAAAATTTTAATTCATGTGTGGTTGCTGAATGCAGGTCAACTAAATTATTTGTCTCACCTTAATATTTAAAAGCATTCTTTTAAAGTGTGATTGTGAAGTAAGAAACTAATTGTAGTTATTTTGGATGCAGCACTGTTAACCTCTTCACAATTTATCTCATGTATAAATTTGGTTTGATTTATTTTAGTTAAGACTGTTCTAATATGATGAATCTAAAAATTATTGCAGTGTTCCTCCACAATGAATATGAGATATTCACATAATAGGGGTAAAAAAAAAAGTTTATTTTATATAGTTAGATCACATCGGTATGTAATCTGACTATATAAAGTCTTTACATAGGGTGTATTTTCATACACTTTTTACACTACTTTTTTAAATATCTGACTACATAAAAAGTTTATTTTGTATAGTCAGATTGTTGAAATTAAAAAAAAAAAAAAAAATCCTTAAAGAGGTTTAAACTAATATTTCTAAATTTCGGTGTGCAAACCTCTATTCCTCATCCTTCCCCTAAATTATATAGCTTGCTCAGTTGCTTTTCAGATGACTATGTATGCATATTTTTTAAAAATAGTCATGATTCATTAATAGATGATAAAATAAAAATATAAAATTGTAAATAATTAGTTTAAAAACAAAAAAACCTTCTATAATAATGTAGCTATGCGCATTTTTTAAAAAATGTTCCTTAAAGCTTACTGCTCTTTTACAGCTCTTTCACAGTACTGTTATTGACACATCTGTAGTTTTCCCCCACAAAAGTGGTCTTCCTTATAAAAGAGCTCTGAAAACTTTAATGGCTGAAAAACTAAATAAAATAATACAAAATGATGGTAAGCAATATATTATAAATATTCTTTAATTTATTCAACTAAATTTCTTTTTTCTCAATTTATGATGTACTAGCCACCTCCAGCAACCAGTTGGTTCGCCATGTTAATAAATCTTGTTCGGAAAGAATCCAGTTCCTCACTGGCTTCCTTGGTACTGAAATCTCACAGATTCTGAATAGAATTTAAAATTAAGATTGTTACAAAGAGGGGCAGCCCTTGGGTAAGTGGCACCGCAGCTAGCTTAAAAAAGTCTCCTCCTTTTATGCTCTACTTAGTGTTTGAGTTCTAAATGATGTCCCGTTGAAACCGGCTCCCCGATGCGATGCTTACCTTGCTTACTATATTGGGCCGCCCCTGGTTACAAAAATATTATTTAATGATAAAAACCTACAAAAAGGTACAAATTATTTTTGTTCTATATTAATTCTGAAGAGCTTCTGGATATATTGGCCATTATCACAAAACGGAAAGGGGAAAAGAAAAAAAAGAAAAAAAAAAACGAAGATAATCTGAAACACCTTTAAATTTTAAATACGCTCTAAATTGCTGGAACAGCTTTAGTATTGCCCACCCACGATTCTTGGCGCCTTTTATTTTTTACCAAGTGCCATGTTTTGTGAAAGGTTTACCTTTCGGACTCTTGACGCAACTCCAGAGTTCTAGAATGGCAGACGTCTTGCTTCCAGACACAAAAAAACATCGACAAAAACGATATTTCGCTTTCATGTACAGTTGCAACAATATTATCCAAGAGCTCATAAAAAAGTAACTGCATTTGATTAGCTATAGCTTCCTAATTTTTATATTTTTCGCTAATTTTGAAATTATCACTTTTTTCCCCCTACAAGAGCAATTTTATAACAACAATATAAAGAAAAAAATGTCAGCAATCCCTAATCATCGCAAAACTCCCCAAAGCTTAAAATTAAAATTCTCCCAATTGATATCCCTTATTATCTCAAAAAAGTTATTGCACAAATATATCCTATCGTAAAAGGCGTATTCAGAAAACTTAAATTCACAACGAACTACCGGTTTCCATCAATAAAAGGCAGCCATCTCGTTTCTAAACACAAATCGTTGATAGTAAAAACATATTTAACAAAATTTCTCGTAAACTCGTACATAAAATATCTATTTACAACTAACTTTCCCACTAACTTGAAAACTCAAACGTAAAATGCCTAATAAAAGAAACACGAGTTGATTTTACAAACCTGATGAAGAAAATTGGGGAAAGTTTCAATTTTTAAATGAACTCTTAAAAAGCCTGAGATCATGAAGAAAAATCCTGAGGCCCAAAACAAAATTAAAAAGCATAAGACTCCGGCCACAATCCTGAGATTTGGCACGTCTGAATGAAATATTCTAAAAATGTGCTTGAACAAAGAAAGACTTAAAAATATCTATCATAAGAATATTAAATTTGAAGAAATGAATGTTATCAATTCAAACTTATGTGAATAGTGAAAACTTAATAGAAAACTTATGTGAATTACCTTTTAACTTCTCAATGCAAGTCCCAAAAATCTGATGTTTTAATTATTAAAAGCTACGTATTCTATAAGTTTGCGTCATCTGTCGACGACTCTGTAAATAAAATCTCAATTGTATTCCTTTTTTTTTTTTGGGGGGGGGGGGATAAAAGATAGGTTTTTTTTGTATATTATAGGAACAACAGTGTTTTTTTCCCACGATAAAAAGTAGCCTGTTTGTTAATCCTACTCTAACTGTGGACTCTAACTGCCTGTATTCTAAATTTCATCTAAATCGGTCAAACCATTTCAGCTTGAAAGAGTAACAAACATACATACATAGACATTTATAATATTAGTATGATTTTCATTGTAAGAGGCACTATTCACATAAGTTTGAACTGATAACATTCATTTCTTCAAAATTAATATTCTTATGATAGATATTTTTGTCTTTCTTTGTTCAAGCACATTTTTGGAATATTTCATTCAGACGTGCCAAGTCTCAGGATTGTGGCCTGAGTCTTATGCTTTTTAATTTTCTTTTGGGCCTCAGGATGTTTTCTTCATGTTCTCAGGCTTTTTAAGAGTTCATTTAAAAATTGAAACTTTCCCCAATTTTCTTCATCTGGTTTGTAAAATCAACTCGTGTTTCTTTCCCCTTATAATAGTCATGTTGCTGCATAAGGCTTAACAAATTGAGAGCATTTGATTTGAAATAATGCATCTGAAATTGTTCTAAAAAATTACATAAATAAATTTTCATTATGTTATGCTCATTATTTATGTTCAGGTGTGCTAAAATTTTCAAAGCTGTATGATTAAGAAAAGTTTTTAATATAGAATTAGATATTATTTCAGATTTTATTGTTATAAGTTATCTTTATGAAATTTTTAGGTATGAATAGTTTATCCCCTGTGTATATTGTGATGGGTGTTTTGTATTTTCCGATTCTTTTTTTTGGCAAATATTTGAAATTGAATTTATTTATATTACTAGGGGACAAGGCCCCTAGACTAGCTATGCTCGCTTTTCGTATCAGCCATTCGGCCCCTAATAAGGCTTATTTGTAAAAAAGGCATAATTTCAACAAACAAAACTCAAAGGTTGGATCAGATAGAATGTTACCGAGCTACATGTTGCTTGGTTCTTGCATGTTGCTTGGAATATAAAAATTTAAACTTTGCACTATTTTTAATTATGTGAAACCCATAGAACACCTTGCATATTAGCAATTATGGCAAATTTTCATAATTTGGCGACATGTGTATATGTATAGGTAATAATTAGCTCTAAGAAAACAGTACTTCATATGTTTTTTTTTTTCGATAAAAACTGTGAAACAGCTAGGATAGCATGCCAACAATGGCAACTTTTCATTATTTGGCGATTTACACATGCTCACAACCTATAATTACTGCTCATTTAAGGTTCCCGGAAAACCGTTATTCATATTTTCATATACATAATTCTTTGCAGATTGGTGTACTTAGCACCACAAATTACATCATCTCGCCGCTCTGGAAAATATCCAAAGTGTACTATAACTGCTATAATGGCATAGTTAATGCCACCAAACATTTCTACTGGTAGCAAATATCCAGCTGGACTGAACCGGCTTTAAAATAATCTGCATTTTAATTATTTTTCATTTTCAAGATATTGGATTTTAACATTTTTAAACTCGCTGTTTAGATTCTTCCTGCTTGGAAAGATACCATTTTGCCAGATCATATCTAATACCAAGATGGCACTTTTAAAACCAGTTACAAGTAGTTATTTTGCTTTGGAAAAACGAATAATCGCTCATTCTAAACTCCTGTTGTCTAAGCGAACTTACTATTTGAAAATTGTCAACTTTGTGTAACACACTTTGATTTATTTATTTCATTTACTTTTTAATTTGGTGTAAAATGGGTGTAATCCTACTTCATGTTTGTCAATTTCACGCGATTCTACATACTTGGAATTGCTTTGTTGCAAAGGTATGAATGATTTTAGGCCAAATCTGGCAATCATTATGTTTTATGTTTTCAGTTTTTTATTAATATCTTCTAAAATAATTTGATTTTCGAAATTTAAGTTAGCTTATCAGGTTCCTTGGAATTTTCCGAATCCGCGGAAATGTTTTTCAAAATTCAAATCCTCACAGTTTAGGAGAAGATAGCCAAACAAGCTCTTGACAGCGGCTGTTACTTTTATTTTAGAATAGAGATATACAACTTAGCTCTATCCTATTAGTTAAGTTTATATGAACATGCATAGCCTTTAAGAAAAGAAATTATTTATTAACTATACATCCATTTTATGCTGAAAATAAATGCACTTAAAAAAGCAGTAGATCTCAGGCATTTTGATTTTGGAAAATTGGCACTTCTATCTCATATGTAGAGAAAAAAAATGATAGAATTTTATTACTAGATTTCTAACCTAGTAAATATAAGAAAATTTATGAAATAAAATAGAGAAAAAATGAGTGATTCTATGCTTGATAAACTATATTCCGTACATTTTTGTTTTACTTAAAATCTTCTATAGAATGAATGGGATGGGTCTTGGGGGAAAGGGGGCTTAGACTATCATACTTAGTGACTGCTACAATATACTTCATAGTTCTTTATTTTACCAGCAAACATTGTATAATACAAAATACTAATAATTGAATACAAATGGAACATGTGTTTAGTTTTATTAGGAAAGATTAGGATTTTGGTATGCACATGTTACCATTTATGCATGTACTAAAAGTCAGTGGAATAGACCTCAATTACCAGAACGTAATGTCATTTATTATATCATTAGGCATTCACAACCGTAGAGTGCTGTATTAGAGCCCCTACTTAACATGTTTTTAGGATGTTACTCCCTTAAATAAATTATATTTAAAGCTCTTCAAGATCAGAACAAACTAGAGGCATTAGTAATGTGACCGTTTATTTTGTTCCTCAAAGTGGGATTCTTAAATACTTGGCAAATACTAATTTTTAGGTAACTGCAAATAAAAATGAAATTCATACTACAATTTCTGAAAATTTACTCTCGTGAATAACGGCTTTAAGAGCTAAAACTTAAAATTGTACTTTTTCTCCCAACCATAGCTTAATCATAAAGGAGAACATCCTATACTTAAGTAAGGATTACTAAAAGTTGCTATCTGAAAGTTACTAATTAAAAGCTGCTAGGTACTATCATTGGAAAATGTTTAGATCTTTTGCATTATTTAAAAAAAGAAAAGATTGGTCTCTTTTTAAAAATGGGACATTCTGGCAATGCTTAGGGAACACAGAGGTAGGCTACCTAAAAGCATGTCATGGTCATTCAAAACATGACATATGATCACATTGGGCATTAGGTCACAGAATTTACCAAAAACTTTGTCATCAGTTTTGTTTTCCCTTTTTTATGTGTTCTTGTAATTTGTATTGCCTACATTTAATGTATTGAATCTTAATTATTTCATTATTGAAAATTACTTTTTGGTTAAAAAATGTTTAAAAGGGTTTCTGATTAAAAAAAGAAAATGAAACTTCAAAACTGTGGCAGACATATCCAGTATAAGACAATTGCCATAAAAATTTAAGCACTTTTTTTTTTTTTTTTTTTTTAACAGCTTCCTGATATTTGTTGGTCGTGAAACTATATCTAGATTACAGCTTACAGCCTCAGTTAGTTTTGTTTTATTATTTTGTTCATATTATTTGGACAATACTGTAGAAGTGTAGTACAGTTGAATGCCAGAAATCCGCCGACCTAAAATCCGCACACCTTCTCAGATATAAATAATGAAATTCGCAATCCTCCGCCAGTGATGAAATTGTTGAAAAGTTTTTTGAATCCAGATAAACATGATTCTGTTTATGATGATAAAAACTTGGGTAAAAATAATAATAAAATCCATTTGATAAAAGTTTAAAGTTAGAGAAGAATACCTTAAATGTTTACAACAGCTAAGTTCTGTAACAAAATAAGAATTAATGATATTATACAATTTGCAAAATTAAATAAATAAAATAAAAGAAAGAAACTGAAAGTATAAAAAAATATTTTAAAACAAATCACCATGGAACATGTTTTCAAAATTAGAGAAAGGAAATTTTGAAACCATTTGCTTTGCTACTCTTCATGTAATTTCTTTTTTCTCCTATGCTTTTGTATTTAAAGTGAAAATATATGCGAAATACTTTTGACTGTGTTTTATTTCATTGTAATTGTATTCTCTTTTTTTAAATCAGAAATGTAATCTTTTATCTTTTTTGGCCTGAAATCTGCAAAATCCTAAAATCTGCACAAGTCTTGGTCCCAAGCTGTGTAGATTTCTGGCTCACTACTGTATTTATTTTACCTCACTGTGAATACTTTTATCAAAAATTTTTTTTAACTTATTAGTTCTGGGCTTTATTTGTTTTTATTTGTAATTAAAGAAATGCAATTTTCTCATTCTAGTGGGCGGACATGACAGCCGTGAAGATGCTGTGGCATGTATGGAATTGATGTTATGGAAAGTGAAAGAAGATCTTAGAGGAAATAGATGATAATTTCACTGTTAATTTTTCTTTTGTACTATATCTCAGGAAAGCATATCTGTATGCATTGTTTCTTTATCGCCCCATGCTTATATTTTAAATGCATTCCACAAAACAAGCTAATGCTTTCATCGAGCTTCGTCAGTTCCATAAAAATTTCATTTGACTTATTTATTGTTTAAGATTTTATTTAATGAGTCGATGTGTTTTTCAAGTAGTTTTAATTGTAAAGCACAGGGATGTGCTTTACAATCAGACTACTTCAGACTTTGGTCTGATTTTCAGACTTTTTCGATGTTTAAGAAAAATTCAATTTTTAAAATTTTTTTGAAATTTTTGATGTTTTATTAAGGCAAAATTGTTTATAAGTAAGATAGATTTAATAGCAGTTACAATATTTGTTGTGAAATTCATAAGTATTATTGCTCAAATATTGTTTGCACATTCTTTCAGACTTTTTCCTTTTTTTTTCAATCTCATCCCTGTAAAGTACTGAAAAAGAAATCTTCATCACACACTCTAAACAAAATAGACTTTTCCTATGTGTAAACAAATACTTAATTGGTTGGCTCTAACATTTGAATTATAGATAAAATGAATTTCAAAAATTTCTTTTCAGCTTTTAATTTGGTAGAAGTTATAATAAGCAGGTTCATTGACATTGTTTTTCTAAACCAAATAAAAATGTTGTACTTTTTAGGTGAATAAATTATGCTGATTGAAACAGGTCTGTCAGTAATAATAATATTTATTTTATGACATAAGTTGACTTGAAGATTAATTCTTACCAAAACTGCTTATAATGTCATATTTTGTGAGTATTTATATATAATAATAATATAAAAAATTATCTTTTAATATTATTCACTTATTGAATGCTTCTAAAATCTGTTTAGTCATTTTGTGTTTTTCAGTACCAAATTTTCACTAATAATATTAACCAAACTTCTGTGTTTACATGTATAAGCAAAATTTTTAATTGCAAGCATCATATTTTAATTTATAAAAGACACTATAGAAAAATGCTGTTGTAGCGATTTAACACTAGTAAATAGACTGAAAATCTGTCAATTATTTTTCTAAATTATAGAGAATGTGATCTCACTGTTTCTACTTTGATAAATAATATTTAGCATTTTTTTCCACCCCCAGTGCTAAATCACACCAATCGTTTATTTTTGCTGTACTGTATCTCTTGGTACAAAATGTACCAAGAGTTCATTTGGGAAATTTAACCCTTTGCAAACAGCTTCAGAATTTTGATGACGCAGGTATAAACACTGCCACTGTGCAAATTATCTTGGATGACAGCAGATTTTTAATGTTAAGCTTACTTACGAGTCTTTAAAATCATATTACGATTTATATTAATTATTATCTACATGATGACACCATGTTGTGCATTTGTCACTCTTTGTGGTGAATTTTATGCAGCAGCGTATACGCATTGCCCGTCTGGAAAGGGTTAAAGTACAAATGTATTATATTAATTTTTGCTATTTAATTGTATTTACTTAATTATTATTCATTATTAAACTAATGGCGAAAAATTTGTATTGATGTCAGTTGTGGGAGAAAACACTACAATACATAAATTCCTGGTGCAAGTCATAAGAAGTATTGGCTTACATTTTAATTGTGTTTGCTTTGTGCTTTCCATTTGATTATGACATAATTTGACCAGCTGTTTATTTTACATGTCATTTGTTATGTTAAGCCTTTGAAATTGGGAAGTGTATGTAGAGATTTCTTTCTCTAGAATTGAGCATTATTAGTTATTTTGTGTTTTGCACTTCCTTTTCTGATGTGTGTCTTTTATTCATACTAGATGATTAACAAATTACATATCTGTGTACCTAATATTTATTTGTAAATCCCGTATTAAATTTCTTATCCATGATTTAGCTAATTTATTTTTATTCTTTCAGACGTCTGAAACAGATAAGTTTCTGGAATTTGCATTGTTGTTATTCTGTTGATTGTTATTGTACATAAAATTCACATATTTTGTTTGTTAGATTTTATGTTTATTTTCTTTAAAAGTGTATGGATTTTTAAATATTAATGTCAAATTTAAAATGCATATTTGAGCTTTAAATTTACTTAAAAAGATAGTTGTTTGGGGTATGTTATATTATTAATGTCTTACTTAAAGATTGTATATATTTCAGTTGTAGTGTGTGCATTTATTATAGTTTAATTAATTATTTAAACAAACAAGTACTCTGTTGTACTTGAGGAAGAGGTTACAAATACAAAATAACATACAGGGGTAAATACAATAGTGAAAGGTTTTAAAAGTATTGAAAATCTAGGTATGTATTTTGTAGGTAGGAAATTGAGTTGAAAATGCAAAAAACACTCTTTGTATTATTTGTATTATTATATTCATTAGTAACAAAGTAAAAAATATAAAAATTATTTATTTTCACATGCGCTGAAAAGTTCATAGTGATACTCTGAATGGTTTTACATTAGAATTCCTTGTTGGAAGAAATGCAACGTAATGAATTCCACTTAGATTTGCTTTTGCAACTACCATGTATACTATAACATTGATTTATTTCTTTTACAACCAATAAACTTTGATGAAATGATACTCAAATTCGTTTCTTTTATTTTCAAAATGTATTTATTTATTTAATATTAAAACTTTTCTGAATTTACTGTGCTTATTTAGAAACATTACTTGTAAAGTCTTAGACACTTTTTTTTTTTTTTTTTTTTTTTTTTCTTTCTTATGTATTTTTATTATTCGATTGTTCATTCCACTTTTTGTAAGCAGCTAATACCAATGTTACTATAGATAGTAGTGATACCTCTTTTCTGAGTTAAATTGCACTATTGTGATCTCTTTTAATTACTGACATGATTTATTTCTCAAAATGGGGAATAATGTATTAATATACATTTTGAAAACTATAAATTTCAACTTAATGTTTACAAATTTCCTATTTTAGGAATTTATTTTATGAATCTTAGTTATTGCTTGGAAACTATGTAAGTCATTATTTTTTCATTAGTGGTTAATTACAGCATTGTATATGAATGTAGTCTAAGTGGTTATGAGAAATTTTTCATGGTATTGTAAATTAAGTATTGTTGATGGGTTTTATTAAAGAACACCTCTGTTTTAAACTGTTTTTATTTTCAAAATCTATTTATTGAAAGTAAATGAAAAAGTGATTTACAATGGTTTGCAATTTCTTTTTTTTTTTTTTTTTTTTTTTTTACTGTTAATACTTTAATATTTATACTTTTAAATTAAGTTTAGAAAAGAGTGTCTTTAATTAGGTTAGGTGGTTAGATATCTTCATTCACACACTATATCAGCTGTTTAGATGCAAAAAGAAAATGAATTAGGTATCTCCATATTTTTAATATGGATATTAATTTATTAAAAATCTCCACATTATAGGTGTTATTATTGTAAAATAATAACATCTTTTTATTTGTTTTTAACATTTCAAAGTTAATTTTTTTTTCCTCAAATAATTACTACACCATTTAGCTTCCAACACTGATTTCACGAATTACTTTGCAAATCAGAATTATTATATAGTGTTTTTCAGTATGTTTCACTCAGTAGCATTTTTGTTTTCCATGAATTATATTACAGATGTTAGCCATAGGTTTAATGATTAACATCCATCCGTAGGAGAAATTTAATGATTAGTTTCATATTATATCCTGTCTCCGCAATGTATTTTTTTAAAAACATAATTTGTCTTTTCAATTAATTTATTAAAGTCTAAATAGTTCTTTAAAATAATCTTCAGTTCTAAAATTAAAAATGAATGTTATTTATTATTATTATTATTTTCTTTCTTGTTTTGTGCTGTGAGACAAAATCACAAGACAAATCTATTTTATTTCACAAATTATGTATATTTGCTAAATTTTGGACTCCTCCCCCCCTCCCCCCACATTTTTTCCTAAACTTAAGTGCAGTTATTTCAGGAAGTTATATTTTTAGTGTGACATGTAAATTCTTTTGCCTGGTATGAGCTTGTTTTGTCAAAATATGTGCTTAATTTTAATCTATTAGCTTAAGAAAAAAAAAAAATTCTGCATACAGATAAGCAAGTATGGATTTAAGCTATGAGCAATTTGTATTGGTTGAAAATTTAAAAGAACAAACTACATATAAAAATACATTTGTGATCTGCTTTATTATGGTTTATGTAAACTTATTCAAAATTCTTATCATGTAAATATTTTGTTAATATTCCATATTTTGTATTTTAAAAATGCAATAATTTTTTGACACAGCCATGAAATTTCAATCTAGATTTTTTTTTTTTTTTCTCCTCTAGTTTAGACTGATATCTTATTGACAAAATTAGTATTCAGTTCTAAAATCTGAAATTTTTAACATGCTGATGGCTGTGATTCCTTCTCTCTTTTCGTAACTGTGTAATTGTATGTATTTAACACATGCTCTTTATATGCCAATCACAGCCATATATTTATTGGAACTGCTGGCAGTATATTGGAGGTTATTACAAGCTCTCCCTGTGGATTGAATGCATGGTCAATTTCTTGTTTATGTAAACACATAAAAAGTTTCTGTGTCTGTTAAATAATGTGCTTGTAATAAAAAAATTTTTTTTTCTTGTACTTTTCTTTGACACAATTATTTGATAACTTTAATGAACTTGTTTTAAAAGAAAAAAATTCATGATAAGCCATATTCAGTTGTAAAATAACTAGCTGAATGCTTGCTCTTCATGTAGAAAAAACTTATTTTCACAAGTAATATGCAGAATAAATAAATAAATAAAAATAAATATATATGTATAGTTTAAAAAAAAGACTTTTCCCTAGAATTAATGTATCAGCGATTTTTTAATAAATAAAACATTGTGCTAATTGCTTGGAAATTGGGAAGTAAGTGGATTTTCAAATTTTAAATATTTATAAGTTTTCCTTTTCTTTCTATACTTTTACATCTATCTGTGCAAAATTTCAAGCCTACTGGTCTGATAATATTGGAGACATTTCAAGGCATAATTAAAAGCATTGCTTAAATGCGTAAATCTTCTTTAGAAAATAAAACGAAAGTAACTGTAATGGTTTTTAAAAACAAATCGTTAAAATTCCCAGCAGGGCGTCACTCAAAATTGGATATCATTATTTTTAAGACCCATATTTAAAATTCATAGAGCTATAAAGTAAAATGCTGCGTCACAAATTTTTAACCAGTTAAGGGTTTTTGCATGGGGATATCATTACTTTTTAAGGGTGGTCAGAAGATAATAAATTAGTTTCAAGGGCGAATTTCGGAAGTTTGCTTGACACTAAGTTATGAAAATAAATATACAAACCTGTTTTCATGCAGTATCAGAGTATTTGATTAAAAAGTCACAGCAAGTTCTTTTGTAACATGTAACAGAAAATTGACATATTTTTGTTAAAATTTTATAATAAGAGACATAATACTGATTATATTCAATAATTTGAGTAATTTTCTATTTATAATTTGGGTCGAGTACAGATTAGTATCCTGCCACCATCTTTGATTTTATTTCATAAATTTGCATTCAGTTTAATGCTAAACGTAATTTTTACTATAGTTAACTTTTTTACTATAATTATATAACTATTGGGCCCCATCAGTGGCCGAGCACATAGCTCTCTGAACTGGGAGACCGAAGGTGCCTGGTTCGAAATCAGGTTGCGTCTGCCGACTTAATCGTTCGGAGTTTTCCGTGGTTTCCTCCAAAACAGCGTAAATACGGGTTAGGACCCCTTAGAAAGACCCCAACGGAGGGCACCCCACGTCTCGGCTTAGAGCCTACGTGTAGCTAATTGGCCGTAATTCAACAATATATAACTATTGGTTCTATTGTTTTAATGCATTGTGATTTATTAATTTGCATTCGGTTTAACGATAACCGTAAGTTAAGTTTCGTTAAAATTATTAATTTAATAATCTCGTTCTTAATTAATGATAATCTAGTTACTCGTTCTATTATTTTAATGCAATGTAATCTATTAATGCAATGTTTGCTTTCAGTTTAAACCTATCTCTAAGTTAAAATTTTAACTATATTATGATACACTAAGTTTTTAACTAAGTTAATGATACATCTCAAAATTGTTGATTCAATTAATTAATGACTATAATCATTAATAATAAAATAGAAAATTACTCAAAAAATTTTTGTTTATAATTGGTTTTATGTCGCTTTTTAGAAAACTAACTTCATACTATGTTTGTTTGTTTTTTTTATCAGTTGATAATTTCATTTTTTTAGAGAATGTTTAGATGAACTACCAGTTTAAGAATAAGGGTCTTGCGCGGTGGACTTTTTTAGTGCTTCTGAAGCGTATTTACGTTACATCGTGAGAAGAACCGTCCATAACTCTGAATTTTTAGATTATCAGCCATCCGGTAGAGAAGAACCCTGGACCTTCATACTTCAGTTATCTACCATCTTCAGTATCTTATCAACTCGGCTCGGGTTGGCACAACATCTTGTTTTAGATGCCATCTCCGGCCTTTAAATGTCTAATACAAAATATAGTGCATGTATAAATTTAGATTAATTAATCAAATTTCTATCTGAAAAGTATTGAACAAAATTTTAAATCTGGTATTTAAAGGAATAAAAAATAAAAGTGAGAAAAACCTAAGATTTGGAAAAAATATTGGTTTTTTAAAATTATAATTCAATAATTTCAATAAATCTTATATATACATGAAGAGTAAAAACAATTATTATTAAAACTAGTTAGTATGTAAAACTATTTATTTTCATTTGAATACTAAATAATTATTATTAATTAATTATATGAGCTTTCTGAAAAGAAAAAAAAATCCATTGAAATAATAATTACATATTGAATTTTCCAAATAGAATTAATAATATTAGAAAAATAAAGACTTCATTTAATTAGAAATAGCTATCAAAATACTAGGGAAACGAAATACTTAAAGAAAAAGTTAGGAAGGAGTTTTACCAAAAAATACTTAAATTAATTATTTTTTTAATTCTAAGTCTTAACTATTTTTAATTATTAATTATAGCAAAATAAATTACAGAAAAAATAAGTAAAGTATATAATAATCTGTTACTATTTTTTAAAATTAAATAAAACAAAAACGACAGTAACACAAAGCTCATCTCGCAAAAGGGCGACGTCGGGTACACAACCTAAGTTATCTGATCAGAAAGACGAAGCGAAAGGTACCAGCTGTCTACGACCGAACTGGTTTAGGATATAAGGTAACTTGTACAAATCTTGTCACGGATCTACAGCACTGTATTCCTGCTCTCTGTCTTGTTTACCGCCTCCCAAACGAGATCATTTTCCGTATTTCCTTACGCGGGTTAAATAGTTCCCTCTTTGAACTGGATTAAATAAAAAAAACGAGTTTTCCTAGCTTAACCGGCGACGTCACTCATTGAATTTGGCACTGATTAAAATCATATATTAATTGTAAAAAATTCGTTAGAGCGGATTCCGAGATCCACAAGAGAATAATAAAGAAATTCAAAAACTGGCTGTATATATAAGTGCCGCGAGATTTTACGGTTGGTTGGTTGGGGCTGGCTGTGTCACTAGTAGAACTGTCGTTCTACATGATTTCTCAAATGACAAATTATTATCAAAATTACTATACAACTTTTGCTACTTTTTATCTAACTATGTTAAATTGAAAAGTTTACTTAACAAAACTAAACAAAAAGCCACATTTAATTATTTAATATTTATGTTTATAGCTGCTTGTTCATAATTTTTAGATGATTTATTTATTTTAAAATCAATATCAACGTATATAAAATACACATTTGTACATCGCTTTTCGTAAATCAAAAAAACAAAACACAAAAATATCTGACTGCACTGCAAAAATATGATCACGCACATAAAAAACGACTTCCTCCTAAGCGGAAAATTTCGCCAATAGCTACCGATTGCTGAAATTTCTCCGTACAGTTGTGTAGATCGCCATGCGAGGGCCTGAGGATCTGCGCCCAGAAGACAGCGCCAAATAAACCGTTTGTAAGCCAAGTTAATTCCACGTCAATACGGCTTTTGTGCTCAATGCCAAATATGTCAACCCGGTGAATGGAGAAAAGACGCAAATTCAGGGCAAGCCAAGCCCATGGCCCATGCATGGCTTAGATAGGGGGAAAATCGCATAACTATCGCTTTTTTAAGTGCTTTTTTTTAATGGATAGTATTAAAATAGAGTAAAATGTGTGCATTTCTTTAATGAAGGTAAATTATTGAAGGAACTGTCTTACATAATTGGAAGATACTTTGATTTAGACGGTGGTTAGTCGGTGGGACCAGGCCCCTCTGGCCTTTAATGACGAGCCGCCACTGAATTAGGCTATGGAAATCACTTTTTTATTCAGAAAAAAATGCAAAAAATAAGAAGAAATTCAGTAAGTTACGTGACAATTCACAAAAGTAGAACCCTTGGAGGGAAAAAGGGCTGGATGACCCCTGCTTAATTTATCTCATTAATTTTTAAATCAATGTTTTTATCACTCTGTCCATGTGATGAAAATCAGTTTAGAACAGCTTCATTTTGAACAGTGTGTTTAAGTTACGAGAAGTATGAAATTGATCTCATGCAACTTTCATTCTTGACAGTGAAAAAGGTTAAAATTCACTTGACAGAAAGTGCAGCTTATGCCAGACCTGCTGCTAGTATGTTGCTCGCTTTAGAAATGTACATAAATCACTAGACTGATTTATAAACCTGGTTTTAAGGTCTTGTGAGTTTATTTTTTTGAAATTGAAGATCATATAAAATCATCAAGACATTTATTTTAAGTAATGATACATAAAAGGATGAATAAAGAAGTAACAGAAAATATTTTTTAATGACTAAAGAACCACTAACGCCGTCGTTTTCTGCAGCATTTACAAAGAAGGCAATCATACACGCACTTCACTGTTCGTGATAGTATATAGATACCAAGCAGTCCAAGGAATACAACTGAGAAGGTTATGAGCACTGATAGCCATAAATCAGTTTGCATGCCTGTGGAAGAAATAAAACTATTGCAGCTTGTTATTCGATCATGTAACAACTAGTAATGAAATTTGTGATTTAGGTTGCGTTTAGGATTTAGTTCCTATTTGAAAAAATAAATTACTGGACAATTTTCAATCAAATGCAGATTTGTGAATAAGTTTTCATTATAATTTTGTTATGCACACACACACACACACACACACAGTGTTCACTAATACTCCATATTCCATGTATAGAACAGCGGTAGTTATAGATATAATGATGGTATTCATCATCATCATCAACATTGGCACGACAGCCCCTTGTGGGCCCTGGCCTTCTTCAGAAATCTTTCCCATTCCACCCTCTTCCCTGCAATGGACCTCCAGTTTCTTATTTTCAGTTTGGCAAAATCCTCATCCAGGCTGTCCCTCCATCTTTCCTTAGCTCTTTTACAAAAAGGAGTGGCAAATGATGGTATTCAGCAAACTGATTATGTGCTTATGCATTGGAGTACAGTGCCATCTGGTAAAGTATGGCAGAGTTAGTGTATCTATCTTAAGATGATATGAGATGGAAGTCCAGTTTGAAGTTTTAGAGCAATATCAGTATGTAGTTAAATTCAGTCTTTCAGCTCATATATGCTAATAGAATAAAATGATCTAAAGCTGTCACATCGACATGATGTTTTAAAAAGGTGCAATGGTGTTAAAACATTTTTGTCAATTCGGAGAGATACATGCGAGAAGATTTATTATTAAATTAGAATAAGTAATGATAGAACACATATAGCAATATTTCCATGTTGTGGCAAGTTCTAATATCTCTGCAATATGACTCTATTAGGATGAAAAACTTATCACGCAAATTTAAGATTATCTAGGACAGGACAAGTGTTAAATGCAGAATGTACAGGATGTCCCAAAAAGATAGCACGCTTTAGTTCTTTATCTGTTAGAGAAAAGTTAGCAATGTAAGTTCAAAAATGTTAAGATAAGGTAGGAAAAAAGACTGCAAAAGAAAAATATTCCTTTTCTTAGTATTCAAGAAGTTGCACTTTCTAAATTTGTATAAAATTTCCAATTAGTAAAATGTGCTTATACAATGATGTACAAAATTAAAAACTATTATATTCAAAAGTATCGGAGACATACAGATAAATATATGCTGACTTAAACCACTTTTCAATGGCTCTCATGTCCGAAAAAAAATGGGTTGGATGATTGTGTTTCAGGGGTCTTACAAAAATTATGAAAGAAAATATTTTTTGATTTCTAGCAATAAATGTTTACATTCAAAATCGGCATGACCCCTGACAATCTTTATAAGATGTTTCAGACATTTTATTATGAAAGGCTGAAAATTTGTACATCCCCTCATTAGTGCATGTGGCACCCCAGAAGCTGAAAATGCTTAAAAGTGTGACATACTTCGCAGAACATTTCATCTTTAAAAAAAGAAAAAATTATTAGTTCTGCTGAAAATTAAAGCAGAGTGCCCTTTATGCTATCTCTTCTCTCTTCACTTTTCATATTTATCTTGCATTTTACCGTGATCTGCCTAATTTGGATAAAATGCCTGCAGAACATTTTCAACTGTTTGAGGACATGTTGCAGAATACTGGATATAATTCTGCTCTTGGGCAGTTCCTGACTATAACATTTTTGTGCCCTTATATTTAAGTAAGCTTGATTTTTGTGCCCCTATTTATAGCCTTCATTTTTTGGCCTATTTCTGCTTGTGTGCCCAGGGCACGGTCCCCAAGTGCCTGTGCAATAGTCAGGCCCTGCTCCTGGGTGGGGCACATTTTACCAATTGGGAATTTTTCTGTACAAGGATTGTATACAAATTTAAAAAGTATAACTTTTTTTGAAAGTTAACAAGAGGCGCCTTTTTTCCTATCTTTGAACGATTTCTAAATTTGCATTGCCCAGAGATCTCTAATAGATAAAAATTAAAGTGTGTTACTACTTATTTGGGACATCATGTAGATGTTTATAAGCAAAAATACTGAAACCATGGGATATTCTATATAACTGAAGGAAACATAATGGAATTTTAATACAATGAAACTTGCATATAACGATATTGCAGAAACCTACAAATCATATAGTTACAGTCAGCTGCGTAGCCAAGGGGGGAGTTAGGGGGGTCATAACCCCCCATGAGGATTTTTTTGCCATACAAAATGTATATTCTTCACTCCCTTATCACACACATGTATGCATATATGTGAGTTGCAGAAGTCGTAAACCCCCCCCCCCCATGAAAATTTTCTGGCTACGCCCCTGGTTACAGTGTTTATCATTGAAGACAGGTTGAGATTTTGCACATGATTTCATTATTATGAGTGGTGGATGTGGTTCTATTTCATCCTAATGGTTGAAAATGCCACGTCCGAGATAATTTACTAATAAATTATAGTAAGTAATAATTGGGCACAAATAGCGAAATCTCTATTTTTAGCATATTCGAAGTTCTAATAGTTCTAATTTGACCATTACACATTATTTGACTCTAATTATCAAAATAAATTTGAAATATACTTAAAGTGCCTAATAACACTTTCACCAACAGAATATGCGCATGCACAAGGACCCAAAAATCAAGAGAATATGAAAAGTGAGGAATATGAAATGAAAATCAAAAATAAATCAAATAATATGAGATATAAGTAATAATAATACGAGAATGACCTTGCAATCATGTGTACAACAAAGGTCCCAATTGCTTATAATATTCCCCTAGCAATGACTTAGTCCGATCAGTGGCCGAGCGCTTAGCGCTCTGAACTGGGAGACGGAAGGTTTCTGGTTCAAAACAGGTCACGTCCGCCGACCTAACCGTTCGGAGTTTTCCTGTATTCCGTTCGGAAAATAAAGCTGTACTCGCAACATGCATATGTTAGGAAACATATATGTCTGGTTTCCTCCAAAACGTAGCGTAAATACCGGTTAGGACCCTTAGAAAGACCCCTACGGAGGACAACCCCACCCCTTGACCTAGATCCCATGTGTGGAGACTAGAAGCAGGATAGTCTCCAGATTTGTCGAGAGTTCAATTGAACGCCCAGCGTCGTGTGCAACTTATAGAAGCAGTTCTACGATACCGGATCCATCGAGAAAAAGCCTGGGCAAGGTCATCTAAGAGAAGCTGCTTCTTTTATGATCCCAGTCCAGTGACATTGACGTAGTTTTTGTTCCATCATGTTGCAGTCATCTCAGATTTGCACTCATGACGTCAACGTTTCATCACGATTTAAGAAATTTTTTACTTTTATAGATTCCGCATCAATGGGCTTAATTCGACTTATATGTATAAGGAAAATGTTCTTTTCCTACCGTTCGGAGAACGGGTACGCAGCTAGTCTTCTATACTATTAAAATCTGTGCGCGTCTGTCTGTCTTTGTGTAACATCATCTCCTCCGAAACGGCTGGGAGTTGAGTTTCGATCGAGGTGTCCACAAATTCGGAAAATTCCGAGGAAGGTCTTCCGCTAATTTAAATTTCGAAATTCGAATTATTTTAGAAGATACTGATAAAAAAAGCCGTCAAAAACGCAAATTTTTGATCTCCGTAATTCCGCAATTGTAACCCCTGCAGTCAAAAAAGTGAGAAAAAAGCATCGAGGTTGCCATGTTTGGCTATTTTATTAAATTATTTAGACTCCTGCAGTAAAAATAAAAGAATAATGATTTTTTTTCTGTTTAGATTACTTACAGTTATTTTTTAATTAAAATATTGCGTTCATGTGAAATCAGAGCAGGAATTCAATGTTTTTTGTGTGTAAAAGAATAAGGGATTGGGAGATTTCCGAGACTAATATGTATATTTTTTTGTTTCGAGGAAAAAAATTTGGCGATTTGGCGATTTTGATAAAGTAGTAGGTTCTACCGATTTGCACAGTTTTAAGCTTGGCGCAATTTACTGAGAGCGTACCAAAATAGTATTTTTAAAAACAAGTGTAGGTTTTATTAGAGTTTAGCTTTAATTTTTTTAATTTAGCAGTTATTAGTGCAGAAATAATGCAGTTATTAAGGCGAATTTAAACGATCTAACTTGAGAATTTTCACCAAATTAAGTAAATTTATTAAGTGAGGGGAAATTCCGCCAAATTTAAGGTCATTGAAATTCTCGCATTTTGTACATCATAGTTAACGATGAATAAAATATATTAACACATAGTTAATAATTTAATATACTGCTCCTTTTCAAGTAGATGCCTGTTGTACTTTGGCGATCAAACCACATGAGTGATAGATTACTATTTCCCATTTTGGTTGCCGTTATTTCAATGCTTCGAATGATTCCTTGAAAAAAATCTCGCAAAATGGTGTATGTTGGCACTTTGGCGATCGAATGTGTAAAAAATCATTGATTCTTATTCGTAAAAACAGTGCTACGGAAATTTCTTTTTCTGGTAACTGTTAGAATGGCATATAACTAATACTGTCTAATAAATTTTTTGCTTTACAAATTAAAATGTATGTTGATTCCTACTTTACCTTTCTTAGCAAAGCTGGCGATAAATATTCAAATATTGTGTAACGCTGTGTTTAATAGAGCGTGTTCTCGCGTTCGTGCTGCTAATTACATTCCACGATTGGAATGAGTCGATATTATGAGCGTATGCTTGGATATATTTTTTTTTAATCCCACCAAACAAGGTGTAATGAAATCGGAATTCTTTTTTCTTTTCTTTTGGAGGTGAATAAGAATGGTTTTTCAGCCCGGTAAAAATTGTGGTTATTGTAAGGATTGAAAGTAAATTTTTGAATTTGTGGTTAAGTTTAATTTGTGATTCATTTTAGCTATTTACCATCAATTTGTGACGTTAATTACGCCAATATGGCAGTTCTAGCAAAGTAAACATGAATAATTCATTTCATGTTCTATTTTAAAGATTGCTACAGTTTCCGTAGTAACGGAATCCATTGTTGCCACTTAAGTTGTTAAATATAACAATAAGTGAAATCATTAATATCTACATCTCTTAAAACTCGAAAAATGAAAAGGCATTAAATATGAAAAAATAGAACATTAACATATCTGCGCTTCTTTAAAAATAATCGAAGTTTTCATGCAATCTATTATAAAAATGTGAAAGTATGTTTGTTCGTCCGGGTTCTCTAACTTTTTACGATTTTTCGCAATTTTGAGGGTAGAAAGCTACTCAAATAACCGATTTCAGCACATTCGTGAGCATAGTTAACAAGAAAGTAATTAAAAAACTTTGTAAAAAACACACATAAGAAGTAAAAGGAAAAAGGATACGCGTTTCGTTCAAAAATTGTTTTGAACTTCTTCAGTCCAAGCCCTTCGACGTAAAGAACACAGGGAACTGAAAAGAGAAAAAAAACAAGCAAGATGTTGCCACAAGGGGCAAAGAAAAGTAAAAAGCACACGAAGAAGGAAGGAAGAAAAGAGAGAACAAAAGTGAGTGTTAATAGTCCAAATAAACAAAACAACTGAAAAAACACTCAAAATACTGGTGTTAAACGATAAAGTAATTAAAAAACTTTGTAAAAAACACACATAAGAAGTAAAAGGAAAAAGGATACGCGTTTCGTTCAAAAATTGTTTTGAACTTCTTCAGTCCAAGCCCTTCGACGTAAAGAACACAGGGAACTGAAAAGAGAAAAAAAACAAGCAAGATGTTGCCACAAGGGGCAAAGAAAAGTAAAAAGCACACGAAGAAGGAAGGAAGAAAAGAGAGAACAAAAGTGAGTGTTAATAGTCCAAATAAACAAAACAACTGAAAAAACACTCAAAATACTGGTGTTAAACGATAAAGTAATTAAAAAACTTTGTAAAAAACACACATAAGAAGTAAAAGGAAAAAGGATACGCGTTTCGTTCAAAAATTGTTTTGAACTTCTTCAGTCCAAGCCCTTCGACGTAAAGAACACAGGGAACTGAAAAGAGAAAAAAAACAGCTTTTTACTTTTCTTTGCCCCTTGTGGCAACATCTTGCTTGTTTTTTTTCTCTTTTCAGTTCCCTGTGTTCTTTACGTCGAAGGGCTTGGACTGAAGAAGTTCAAAACAATTTTTGAACGAAACGCGTATCCTTTTTCCTTTTACTTCTTATGTGTGTTTTTTACAAAGTTTTTTAATTACTTTATCGTTTAACACCAGTATTTTGAGTGTTTTTTCAGTTGTTTTGTTTATTTGGACTATTAACACTCACTTTTGTTCTCTCTTTTCTTCCTTCCTTCTTCGTGTGCTTTTTACTTTTCTTTGCCCCTTGTGGCAACATCTTGCTTGTTTTTTTTCTCTTTTCAGTTCCCTGTGTTCTTTACGTCGAAGGGCTTGGACTGAAGAAGTTCAAAACAATTTTTGAACGAAACGCGTATCCTTTTTCCTTTTACTTCTTATGTGTGTTTTTTACAAAGTTTTTTAATTACTTTATCGTTTAACACCAGTATTTTGAGTGTTTTTTCAGTTGTTTTGTTTATTTGGACTATTAACACTCACTTTTGTTCTCTCTTTTCTTCCTTCCTTCTTCGTGTGCTTTTTACTTTTCTTTGCCCTTGTGGCAACATCTTGCTTGTTTTTTTTCTCTCTTTTCAGTTCCCTGTGTTCTTTACGTCGAAGGGCTTGGACTGAAGAAGTTCAAAACAATTTTTGAACGAAACGCGTATCCTTTTTCCTTTTACTTCTTATGTGTGTTTTTTACAAAGTTTTTTAATTACTTTATCGTTTAACACCAGTATTTTGAGTGTTTTTTCAGTTGTTTTGTTTATTTGGACTATTAACACTCACTTTTGTTCTCTCTTTTCTTCCTTCCTTCTTCGTGTGCTTTTTACTTTTCTTTGCCCCTTGTGGCAGCATCTTGCTTGTTTTTTTTCTCTTTTCAGTTCCCTGTGTTCTTTACGTCGAAGGGCTTGGACTGAAGAAGTTCAAAACAATTTTTGAACGAAACGCGTATCCTTTTTCCTTTTACTTCTTATGTGTGTTTTTTACAAAGTTTTTTAATTACTTTATCGTTTAACACCAGTATTTTGAGTGTTTTTTCAGTTGTTTTGTTTATTTGGACTATTAACACTCACTTTTGTTCTCTCTTTTCTTCCTTCCTTCTTCGTGTGCTTTTTACTTTTCTTTGCCCCTTGTGGCAACATCTTGCTTGTTTTTTTTTTTTCTCTTTTCAGTTCCCTGTGTTCTTTACGTCGAAGGGCTTGGACTGAAGAAGTTCAAAACAATTTTTGAACGAAACGCGTATCCTTTTTCCTTTTACTTCTTATGTGTGTTTTTTACAAAGTTTTTTAATTACTTTATCGTTTAACACCAGTATTTTGAGTGTTTTTTCAATAGTTAACAAAGTTAGATTTATTTATTTATTACTTTCAATAATTCAAGTGAGACTGACGTCATTTTTATGTCACTGTAAAAATGCATTGAAAATCCTGGTTAACAAGTTTTGACAAAAAAATACACCACGAGCAAAATAATAAACTTCCATCCAGATTATCAGATGCTGTAGAAAATAAAAAAAACGTGTTTTTTCTTTCTTTTTCTTCTTTCACTAATTCATGTTAGATATCGCAACTGAGAATGATGTCATTTTGACCTCATGAAAATGAGTTAGAAATCTAATTACATTAAAAGGTTTTGATGCAAAAATTACTATTATAAAAATTAAGTATTTTGTTTAATGCGCGTGTTACCCTTAGCGATTTTTGAGCTCTGTACGAAAGGAAACTTGCATTTTTTTAAATCGTGGGAAATTCAAATGTCGGCACAAGATGCAAAATACTAATTAACATAATTCATAGTATTCGCTATCGGTTTGACGACGGTCGTTGTATGTATTCCCAAAAATCGTGCAAAATGTCGCCAAATTTGGACGACTTTTGGCGGTATATTATCTATATTAGATATACTCTTTTTTTGTTAAATTTTAGCAACTTAACAAGCTCTTGCAGAAAAGTTACATCATTAGCAAAATGGATACGGAAAATATTTGAAATACCGATTAGCTAGGAATAACCCCAATATCTCTCAAATTAACTTTAATAAAGTTCTGTTGCAAGCGAGAGTTTTTCAACGTCGTATGTTTCAATATTACTCCGTTTGAAAACTACTGCGCGAAATGACTAAATTCGACTACCCTGGTCAGAACGTGACGTCATAAATTAAAAGTTGTCTGAAATTCGTAAACTCTGCAACACAATTTAACGCCCTATTCGCAATTTGAGCGATTCCAAATAGTTCCTCGAGATTACACAATTTGATGTTTTCACGAGTCTGAACCATGGTGGATTTAAATAATATTTAAATTGGTACAGCTTGGATGTTTTCCACCACTGCGAGATGAAATATTTTGCTGTTCTAAATACGCCAATCAGACAAGAATTATGCTTAAAAATATATGGAGATCTGTTTAATTGGGAATGCATAAATTTCACAGCATCACCAAAAAGTAGAAAGGCATCATCGGTTTAAAATATCTAATCTGTTTCTTTAAATTGAGCATTAAAGACTGAGAAACGAAGATACATAATATTAATATAAGTAATAAATAGTATTCTCATTTTTATCTCTGGTAGTAATAGTAGATTTGTTTGGATAATATGGATTAAAGAACAGTATATACAGCGTTAATAACTATTTCGTGAAATTAAAAGTGTTATATTCATTATTTTTCAACGATCGTCTTATAACTAACTAAACCATAATCCTACGTTGCGTAATATATTCCACGGTAGTTTCGACAAAAGGACTACTTGAACTTTTTGACATTTTGCTTTTGCATAGATACTTACGATTAGATTTTAGTAAAATATTCGTTTCCTACCGTGCGAAGAACGGGCACGCAGCTAGTCTATACTATTAAAATCTGTGCGCGTCTGTGTGTGTGTAACATCATCTCCTCCTAAACGGCTGGGAGTTGAGTTTCGAACGAGGTATCCACGAATTCGGAAAATTTCGAGAAAGAACCTCCGCTAATTTAAATTTCGAAATTCGAATTAGTTTAGGATATATTGATAAAAAAACCCTTCAAAAACGCTAATTTTTGCTCTCCGTTAATTCTGCAATTGTAACCCCTGTAGTCAAAAAGTGATAAATAAGCTTTATGGTTGCCATGTGTGGCGGTTTTGCCGAATAAAGAATTTAGATTCTTGAAGTAAAAATACAAAAGAATATTTTTTTTGTTTATTTGTATTATTTGAGAGATTATTTTTTAATTAAAGTACCGTGTGCATGTGAAATCAGAGCAGGAATGAAATGTTTTATACGCAAAAGATAAGAATTTAGAGACTTCTGAGACTAATTAATGTGTGTAACTTTTTAGAGCGTGAATTTTCAGCAAAGTAAATTGATTTCAGCTAGGAGGATCCCGCTAAATTTCAGAAAATTGGAATTTTGCGCATCGGAGTTAACCATAAATAAAACGCGTTATAGTTGATTATTTATTGATTATGATTGTTTAGTATGATTATAGCAATACTACGGACAGCGGTTTTTTTTTTTTTTTTTTTTTTTTTTTTTTTGTTACTGTAAACTGTTAGAATGCCATAATTAATACTGACTAATACATATATTTTACAAATTAAAATGTATATTGAATTCTACTTTAATACCCTTCTTATCAAAGTTGGTGATAAATTTTCAAATGTAGTGTAATTGTGTTGAATATATGGAGGGTTTAATAGCGTGTGTTTTTGGGTTTCTATTGCTAATTGTATAGCTAATTTTTTAAATCCTGCCAAGCAAGGTGTAATAAAATAGGAATTCTTTATACATAAGGATGTCCTATGTAGATAAACGGAAATGTTTTTTAGGCCCCGTACGAGAATTGGATATTTCCTGTAAAATATTGCCTATATTTGCAAGTTCAATTTGTGGTTCATTTTACCTATTTGTTAATAACTGATGGCGTTAATTACGCCAATACGGCAGTTTACTAAACGTAAACATAAATAATTCATGCCATATTCTATTTTTAACATTGTTACAGATTCCATAGTAACGGAATCATTGTTGCCACTTACGATGTTAAATTCAACAATCATGAGGAGACAAACTATCGAGGAGAAAATGCTATTCCTCCTCTGTCGGGTCACGTTGTTGCTATAGAATAGAATACAATATTCACGAAATGATTATTTACAATATCAATGAAACACGCTTAAATACTATTTAATTTTATTTCATGCCGCCATAACGTTAACACAATTTTAATTACTAATTTTAAACTGTTAGTGAAATCTCAAATTTCATCGTAAAATATTAAACTCATTACTAATGAATTCAAAGTCATTCTCTTGTGCAAATATAAACACTCGTTACAAATATGAACTCAATTCTTTAATCATCTCAACATCTCAACATAGAACATATGTACCTCTCCTATTTTTTTCTTCCTTTCTTTTTCATGCATTTGTTGCTATGGCAACCACGAAACCTGCACAGGTGCAAAGTGAAAAAAATAATTAAAATTTCGGGATGGCGTTCACACATAAAGAGGGGGGGGGAGCTAAAAAGCGGGAGAAAGTGGAAAACGCAATCCGAGAATTCTTTAATTATTCTTTAATTCCGAGAATTCTTTAATTCCGAGAATTAATATTCCATTTGTTTAATATTTGTGTACATTCATTTTCCGAAGACTTAAGAACCCGGTATTTCTAGCAAATTGGAATCCGAGAATTTGCGGAATTCTGTCGATATTGCGATTATCTACAAAACCACATTGCGAAATTAATTGCTTCTCGATCATGGAGTTCGGTAAATAATTAACTTAATTTGAAAGTTTTCACATGACGTCACATCAGATTCCGGAGTTCTGTAAAGTTTTTTGTTTTGAAATATGACAGCACGAAAATTTATTTATGAGTTTGCATTTATGTAAAAAACTGAATTCGAAAGTTGTATTTAGATTGATTTCAGGATTTTAAATCTGGTTTTCTGAATAGCTATTATTTTAAAGCGTTTATTCAGTTAAACATTAAGTAGCTATGCCAAAGAGGAAAAGAGGCATTACCGGAAAAGTCCAAAGACGAGAGCGGGCTGCAGAACACAGGTTACGGCGAGCTGCAGAAAGCTCCGAAGAAGCCAGCAGCAGGAGAATTATTAATGCTCAACGGCAAAGTCGGATGCGAGCTGCAGAAAGCGCAGAGGAAGCCAGTCGTAGGAAAATTATTGATGCTGAACGACACAGTCGAATGCGAGCTGCAGAAAGCGCAGAGGAAGCCAGCAGCAGGAAAATTATTGATGCTGAACGACACAGTCGAATGCGAGCTGCAGAGAGCACAGAGGAAGCCAGCAGCAGGAAAATTATTAATGCTGAACGGCGAAGTCGGATGCGAGCTGCAGAAAGCCCAGAGGAAGCCAGCAGCAGAAGAATTATCCATGTTGAACGACACAGTCTTATGCGAGCGCAAAAAACGGAAGAAGAAACCATCACACGAAGAGCCGAAGATGCTGAATATCACAGACGAATACGAGCAGAAGAAACAATTGCTGTAAGAGAAGAAAGGCTTCGTATAAATATGATGCGTCATTCACGTGGTACGTTTCGCAACATAGCAAGATGTGGTCTACAAGTGTTCGTTGATCAACACAGCGACGGCTCGATGGAGGCTTCCTGTGATCTCTGCACTGGACTTTTCTTTCCTGGAGAAAGAAACACAAGGGGAAGATATGTGCACTGTTGCCATAATGGAAAAATTGTAGAAGCCGAAAGAAACTATCCAGAAGTATTACGAGAAATAATCAGTGGAAACCAACAGTTTTGTAAAGGTTTTTTTGCTAACATACGCACCTACACCTGCCTTCTGAGTTTCGCTTCAATGGGGGCCAATATAGACATACCTGTAGGTTCAGGTCCCTATTGTTTCAGGATTCACGGTGCTATATATCACCGAACAAGTCACCTTCATCCACCACACCCTGGTCAAGAACAGTATGTCCAGCTTTATATTTTAGATTCTGATGAAGCACTTAGGCAGAGAATGAACATAGCGAGACATGTTTCTTTGAATGCCGAACTATTGACACTTTTGGATACAGTTTTGAGAAATGTCAATCCGTACGCTGAAGCCTACAAAATGCTCAAAGAATTCGAAGAAGAAACTGTAAGAGAGCAAGGTACTGAAGCAGCTGCTGATATCCGGATGTACATCAAGGGCGAAAATGTTGTTGCCGGCGAGCATAGGGGTCGTTACAATGCTCCTAAAGAAAATGAAGTTGCTGTCGTTTTCAAGAGTGAAGACGGTGTTCCTCCGTCAAGCAGAGACATCGTGATACATCCAAGAGGTGGCGGTCTCATCAACATAAGTACTTTAAATCCTAATTTGGAACCGATGACATACGTTCTTTTCTTTCCTCATGGGAACAAAGGATTTAGAATCTCACAGCAGTACACAGAGCTGCAATTTTACAGTCCCAGAATCTCTGTACGGCAGAATTGCTACAATCCTATTTTATATGGTAGGAAATTATTCCAGCAGTATCTCGTAGACGCATACGTAAAAGTTGAAGGAAACAGGCTCTCATACTTGAGAAATAACCAAACAAATCTGCGAGTAGAAACCTACATGGGACTGACCGACCACATTTACAGAATCGGTCAAGAAACCGGTGTCAGACCAGGAATACCTGTAATTCTTCCCTCAACTTTCACAGGAAGTCCCCGCTACTTACAACAAAATTACCAGGACTCTATGGCCATAGTACGTGATTTTGGAAAACCCGATTTGTTCTTGACCTTCACCTGCAATCCCAAATGGGCAGAAATAACAGAAAATTTGTTCCCGGGACAGAGAGCTGCTGATCGTCCGGATATTGTATCCAGAGTTTTTGATTTGAAGAAGACCGCTTTGTTGCAAGATTTAACAAAGTATCATATCTTGGCTGACATACATGCTATTGCTGACATACATGTCATCGAGTTTCAAAAGAGAGGATTGCCGCATATGCATCTATTGTTGATTTTGGCAGAAGAAGACAAGATAAGAGATTCAGAATGCATAGATACCCTGGTGTGCGCTGAACTACCGAGTGCCACTCAGGACTCTGTGCTTCACGACATCGTCAAATCTACAATGATTCATGGACCTTGTGGTGAACTTAATAGAAACTCTCCTTGCATGGTCGATGGCATGTGTTCAAAAGGCTTCCCAAAATCATTTCAAGCTGAAACCCAACAACCCCTATTTATGAAAGAAATATAATGCTCACATTAATGTCGAGGTATGTAGCTCCATAAAATCTGTCAAATATTTGTTCAAATATGTGTACAAGGGACACGATGCAGCTAAAGTTGTTCTGGAAGAATCTGGAAATAGAACTCTGATATGGGACGAGATGAAGTGCTTCCTTAATGCTAGGTACGTGTCTGCCCCTGAAGCAGTGTGGAGGCTGTTTGAAAAGAAAATCCATTTCAAGTCACAGTCCATCATACGACTTCCAGTGCACTTGGAAAATCTGCAGCCTGTCTACTTTGCTGAATCGAAAGAAAGGGACGCTTTGCAGAGAGCTGGTGAGAGGAACACGATGCTTACTGGATGGTTTGAGCTTAACTCGACACTTCAAGAAGCTAATCAGTATCTATACGCCGAAATTCCAAAGCATTTCACTTGGAAAAACTATGCCTGGCACAGACGGGCTAGACTCGGAGATTACAGGCACAGACGGGCTAGACTTGGAGATTACGCTGCTGAACCCATCGCTCTATGGAACGAATTCAAAGAGTCCCTCTCAGAAGATTTTACTAGATCGTATTCCCTAGAGGACAGCTTTAATCTTGCTCTCCGAAATATAGAAGAACAGTTGCAAGTGCACAATGTTTCACTGTCTGGTCTTGGTCTTCCCCAACCGTCATTAAACGACGCCACTGGCTTAGATGTTCTACAGTACGATACACATTTTAAGAAGCAGCAAGCCGAATCATTGAAAGAAATGTTGAATACTGAGCAGAGATATGTTTATGACTCAGTTTTGGAAGCTGTGCAAGATGTGCATAAGAACATGCCGAAGACATTTTGTGTATCCGAATGCATTTGCTGGAAGTGGGAAAAAAATTCCTTTTCAAGACTATTCTTCATGCTGTTCGAGGAATGGGCCATGTTGCTGTTCCCGTTGCTTGGACAGGCATTGCTGCTGTGCTGTTGACTGGCGGAAGAACTGTGCACTCTACTTTTAAGCTACCCATTCCAGTTTTGGAAAATTCTTCGTGTCGTGTGAAACAAGATAGCGCCGAAGGAAGACTCTTGAAGACTGCAAAGCTTTTGATATGGGATGAATGTACTATGACCCCTCATTATGCCTTGGAAGCTGTTGACAGACTTCTGAGAGACTTGGTTGAACGGGATTCGCCATTCGGCGGAAAAAATGCAGTTTTAGGAGGCGACTGGCGACAAACATTACCCGTGATTTCACATGGAAATCGACCTTCATCAATCGAGAGCTGCCTCAGAAACTCTTTTTTGTGGCCACATTTCAGACAGTGCACACTTACCATAAATATGCGATTGCTTCCAGAAGAACAACAGTTTTCCGATTGGCTTCTGCAGTTGGGTGATGGCCGTCTTGAAAATGATAGTGGATTGCACGAAAATGTTGTTGAAATTCCATCTTCGTGTGTCGTTACTGGCTCAATTGTAGAAGAGTTATATGGTTCCAGCAACGATTTCGACTCAGAAGACTTGGCAAGCAAAGCTGTTTTATGTCCCAAGAATGAAGAATCATTGAAACTGAATGAAGAAATTCTTTTAAGATTTCCGGGACAAGTTTTTGCACACTACAGCGCAGACGCAGTTCTTTGTGACGACGATGAAGAACAAGATACCTACCAATTAGATTTCATCCACAGTTTAACACCTTCTGGAATGCCACCTCATTGCCTCAATTTGAAAAAACGGTGCAATAGTTATGCTTCTAATAAATCTAAATCCATCTGCGGGACTCTGCAACGGAACACGTCTCATCGTTAAAAGAATTATGCGCAACGTTTTAGATTGTGAAGTGGTCACCGGACAAAATGCTGGATGTAGGGTTTTCGTTCCGCGTATTGAACTCTCACCTTCTGATTTAAACCTCCCATTTCAGTTGAAGAGCAGGCAATTTCCTCTCAGACTTGCTTTTTGCATGACTATTAATAAATCGCAAGGACAGACACTGAAAAAAGTTGGGATTTATCTACCTCAACCCGTTTTCAGCCATGGGATGCTCTACGTTGCTTTCTCAAGATGTTCTTCTCTAAAGAATATCCGTGTTTCAGTGAAAGAGACACAAAAACAAGGCCATTTAATTCCAAACTGCAGCAAAGTTTTTACACAAAATATTGTTTATAAAGAAGTTCTTCATTAAAGAAACAAGAGATGATTGATTACAGTTTGTCCATAAAAGAATGTCCAAATTATAAATTTTGATGTCATCAACTCTAATTGTTTTAGAGCTTTGGTTCAAGTTAACCCAAACAGCATTAAATAAGTACATGCGGAAATATAATCACGACCTTCTTCAGAATAAGTCAAGCCGCTGTTTAAATTATGAGGAGCCCTATCGATCTCATAGTGTATTCACAGAGGCGGAGCGAACAGCCTAAGATATGGGAAGCAGAAAAAAAGGCTCCGAGGATTGATTTACAGTCGAAAATACAGTCATCATTTGTACAAAATTTAGCATTAAGTGTAATTTCATAAGCATGTATATTATTCCTGATTTTTACATTGATTAATCGCCGAATATATATTCATCCCTTAAGCATTAAGTGTAATTTCATAAGCATGTATATTATTCCTGATTTTTACATTGATTAATCGCCGAATATATATTCATCCCTTAAGCATTAAGTGTAACTTTATAACTATATATTATTCTGTATAAGCAGTGTTTAAATAATTTGTAAATTTTGCACACAGCTGCATATGTTGCAGTTTTTGTACTAGCATATTTTATTGAATTTTCATTATTTATATAAATAGGCACTATTATATATATAGTCACTGTTAAATGTAGTCACTCTTTGACCAGCGTGAAGTTAACTGTATTAGTATATATTACTTTGTATCTTCGGCAGTGTTCGAATAATTCGTCAAGCTGTAAATATAGTCGCTATTTGACCAGCGTCAAGTTAACTGTATTAGTATATATTACTTTGTATCTTCGGCAGTATTCGAATAATTTGTCAAGTTGTATATAGTGGTGTATTTTGAGTTAGCTATACATTTTGCTAATTTTTGCATTCGGGATTATTGTCGAAAGTATATTTGTCATTTGTATTGCATTAAGTGTAACTTCATGAGTATCTGTTGTTCTGTATGTAATTACAAATTTTGTAGAATTTGTATTGATTGCAATTTTATTAAGTCTTGCATTGATTTATTGGCGTAAATATAGTCTCATTTTTACAATAGCATTAAGTGTAATTAATATTAACCTTAACTTTTGCACTGGTTTATTGGGGAATATATAGTCACCTCTTTGTATAGCATTAAGTGTAACTTATAAGTATATATTATTCTGTAAAAGCTGTGTTTGAATAATTTGTAAATTTTGCACGCTGCTGTACATGCTGCAATTTTAGTACTAGCATGGACTGCTTAATTTAATTTATTTATCCGTCAAAAATTTTCACAGTGTCAAGTGTAACTATAGACGTGTATATTATTCTGTATCTTAGGCTGTGTTTGAATAGACAGATTGTCAATTTGTACATAGTGTTGTATTTTGTATTTGCTACACATTTTGCTAATTTTTGCATTCATGATTATTTTCGAAAGTGTATCTATCATTTGAATTGCATTAAGCATATGTTGTTTTGCATATGGGTTCAAATTTTTGTAGAATTTGTATTGGTTGCAATTTTATTATTTTTTGCACTGATTTACTGTCGGAAATATAGTCACATTTGTACAATATCATTAAGTGTAATTTCAATTATTATCCTGTATTTTTGGATTGATTTATTGGCGAAAATATAGCCACCCCTTTGTATAGCATTAAGCGTAACTTACAAGTTTATATTATTCTGTATGAGCAGTGTTTGAATAGATTGTCAATTTGTACATAGTGTTGTATTTTGTATTTGCTACACATTTTGCTAATTTTTGCATTCATGATTATTGTCGAAAATGTATCTATCATTTGCATTAAGTATATGTTGTTTTGCATATAGTTTCAAATTTTTGTAGAATTTGTATTGGTTGCAATTTTATTATTTTTTGCAATGATTTATTGTCGGAAATATAGTCACATCTGTACAATAATTAAGTGTAATTTCATATTATCTGTAGTTTTTGCATTGATTTATTGGCGAAAATATAGTCACCTTTTTGTATAGCCTTAAGTACAACTTATAGGTATGTCTGTGTTTGAATAATTTGTAAATGTTGCACTCAGCTGAATATATTGCAATTTTTGTACAAGCATTAATTGTTCATTTATTTATGGTCTAAAATATCCTCGTTATTTGTACAGCGTCAAGTGTAACTGTAGATGTATATATTATTCTTTATCTTTGACTGTTTTCGAATAATTTTTCATGTTTGTAGTTTCTATATAGAGGTATATACATACATATATATATACACATATATATATATACACACATATATATATATATATATATATATATATATATTTGTATTAGCTATACATTATGTTGATTTTTGAATTTATAGTGATTGCCGAAATTATATACATGGTTTGTATTGCATTAAGTGTAACTTCATAAGTACCTGCTTTTCTGTGTCTGCGTTTGAATATTGAAGAATTTTGTATATAGTTATATATTTTGTATTTTTTTATATATTTTTTTTGTGTTAGCTGCATGTTATGTTAGTTTTTCCATATATTGATTGTGGAAATTCCCTATTTTCGTAGTATTGTCTAACTTCGGCAGTTGCCTGTTTCAAAACCAGGTCGTGTCCGCCGACCTAACCGGTCGCAGTCCTCCGTGGTTTCCTCCGAAACTTAGGGTAAATACGGGTTAGGAGCCCTTAGAAAGGCCCCGACGGAGAGCATCTCACCCCTTGGCCAAGAGCATTCGTATGGCTAATTGGTTGTAACCCTACAACTACAACAACAAAAATTCTACCTTCATAAATATGCATTATTCTATATCTAAAGCTGAGTTTGAACAATTTGTAAAGTTTGCATGTTGCATATTTTGTAGATTCTGTATTTGTCCCATATTTTTTATTTTTTTGCATTTATTTATTAGTGCATTGCAATGTTACTTGATGTTAATGATTTTTTTCATATACTATGTCAAAAATGCATTCACCATTTGCATCGCATTAAGTCTGACTTCATAAGTATAATATTATTATGTATCCAAAGCTGTGTTTGAACAAATTAAATGATAATTCAGAAGTATGTTATAATACGCAAGCTAATTTTTAAATATAGCTTATCTCAGAAAAAAAAAATGTATAGAAATGCCTAAACAAAATGTATGAAGTCGTGAGCAGTATTATTTGTAGATAAAGTTTTAAATTATATAAAAGTTCGAAAACGGGCGATATAAGGGTTAAAATATATATAAAATACACATTTTCAAAGTTAAACTTGAAATAGCCAAAAAATTTTCAAAAATATGTATATAACTTGCGGCTTACATATAAATCACTCAATAAAATACTTTTGGGGACGAAATTTTTAATTATCGGTGCAGCATTCTTTGCATGCGTGTTTTTAATGAAAATATATTATTTCCGTGCGAAGAACGGGTACTTCAGCTAGTATTGTATTATTGATTGTTTTAAAGTTCATTGTTAACAAATAGAATTTATAAATTATATTATCAGAAAAAGTCGCATACACAAAATCAGTATATTCAGCTTGAGTAAAAACTTTAGGCCACCAGCAATTTTTTAAAAATAAGTATACATATATTGGCTCAAATATTGCTGAATTTGCTTAGATTGTGACCATGGGCGCCCATAGGAATTTTTGTAGTGGGGAGGGGCAAATTCCAAAAAAATTTTCTAGAGGGGTACAAATTTCCAACTTTTAACAAATTTAGTTCTGGTTTTGCCATTTGTTTACATCATGAGACTTTAACCTAAAACTCTAGGGGGGGGGGGAAGTGCCCTACCTTGTCCCCCCCCCCTTATGGGCCCCATGATTGTGCAACTCTTAAATTTGCAAATTTGTCATGCATTTCTTTGAAGGTTTGGAGCTCTTTGTGAAGATATCACGACGAAGGTACGAAGTTAACTGATCACAAAAGAGGGCACATTGGACTTCTTTCTTCAGCAAGAATGACTAGCTGTACTATCGCAATAAAGATAGGAAGATAAAAGACTGTAGTCAGCAATTTTTTTTTTAATTTGAAAAAACAATTATGGCAAAAAAAAAATAGAGGAAGAAGACCTAAAGCTTTGTCTTAGCGTGATGAAAGAAGAGTTTTCAGACTTGCATCTGCAGGAAATGACTCAACCGGAAAACTTATTCCGGAAACAGGTTTAAATGTTTGTCAATAAACTTTGCATAACACAATGAAAAGGTATCGAAGCTATATTTATACAGCAAAATTGGTCAAGCCTCAATTCCTGCAGAAGCACAAAATAGATCGTTTGAACTTTAGCCAGTAAGTAATAACCTGGGATAACCATTAGATAGAAATATTTTTTCTGATTAAAAAAAAAGGATTTGGATGGACCAGACGGTTTGAAGTACTAATAGCATGATTTTTAAGAAAAGAAAAAGGAGTATTCTCTAAGCGCCTAGTAGATGGAGGCTCTGTGATGACCTGGTGGTGCTTTGCTTACAATGGTGTGGATTCAATCGTTTCGTTTCGCTTAAAATGAATTCACAAGCAAATCAGTGTGTCGTAGCAAGTCATCTTTTACCAAATGCTGAACCTCTTGAAGGAGAAAATTGAAAATATTAGCAAGATAATGCACTTATCCATTCGAGTAACAGTACAAAAAATCTGGAGTGACTCCACTCGACTTTCCGAACACTTACGATTAAGATCATTACCAAGCATTTAAATAAATTTTAATCGATGAATAATTCAAACATATATACCAAACTGAAGCTCAATCGAATGCGCCGTTTAAACGCTAGCGCACTTTCAAAAATTTCCTCCCATAGGCCATAATGTAAAAAAAAATCTTTGTCGTAGCGCTGTAGAAAAACTATAAGTCCGATACACATCAAAATCAATACCAGTCTTACGATGGTGGTTTATAACATATATACACAATGTGAGCTCAATCGAATGTATCGTTCAAATGCTAGCGCCCTTTCAAGAATTCCCCCCTATTGGCCATAATGTAAAAGAAATCTTTGTCGTAGCCCTGTAGAAAAACTATAAGTCCTATACACATCAAAATCAATACCGGTCTTGCGACGGTGGTTTGTAACATATATACCAAATCTGAGCGCAATCGAATGTAGAATGTCCCGTTTGGGACATGTTCACATACACACATCTCGTAAAAATAGCATAAATGAATTCAGAAGATCTCAAAACGTGTAACACCAAACTCTCGAAGTCGGATTTTTTTCATGATTACAATACTTTCCTTACATGGTACACGTTCGGAAAGTAAAAATGGGTTCCGAGTCAACAATGTTGAAACTTTGAAATGCCCAGCTAACTCTCCAGACCTTAACCCTATAGAGAACTTATAGGGTGACTTAGAAAGAAGAGTTTACGCAATTGGGAGTCATTTTACATCATCCGTAGAACTGAAATCTACTATCGAAGATGAATAGTATAAAACAACACCAAAATTTGACAAAAACTAGTTTCATCCATAAAAAAAAGAGAATTCGAAGTAATTCCAAGGAATGGCTCCTACACAAGATTTTAAAAGTTTGTTATTTTCTGTCTTATTTGCTATTTCTATGCTGGCCTTAAAGTTTTTACTCAGGCTTAAATATTGATCTGTGTGTTCTATAATACTTTCTGATGATAAAATATTTACAAATGAATTTTGAGGCATTTTTTACTTGTATTCAAGGTTAATAATTATTCGTCAAATGATATTTTAATCCCCAGTTTATTTTTTTTCCATTTTCTGAAAAAAATTTTACTGGTCAAAGTTTTTACTCAGGCTGTAAGTTGTATAAATTTTTGCTGAACTTCTTTCAAACTTCTTTCATTTGAAATTCAGATATGATACTTGGATAACATTAAGGTTTGGCGATTTCTTGAAAATATCTGAAATATCAGCTGGCTGGATTCAGTTTTGTAAACTTTATTTCAGTGTCAAATTTGCCGATGTTTGTCCAAAAGTCGCTAAGCTTGGCGGCAGTTTGCAAGATTTTGGGCATGACCGAAATAATGATTGGCCATAAACTTTTAGTACATTCAAGATGTCCATGGACTTTATTTTGAAAGCCTTTGTGACACCGTAAATCAATTAAGTCGTCTGAAATCAAAAAGCGAGGTGCAGAACACGATGTTACAAGGCTTAAATACAAAGTTTCAACATTCTACGTCTAACCGTTTTACAGGTATGCCAGCTTGGTACATACGCACAGCATTCACCGCGAAATTAATTAAAATTGTGTCACGATCAGAGATGATGGATCGTGCGTACATAAATACCAATATAAATATACATAGGTACGTTGAGACGTCAAGAAGAAACTTCAAAATAAATTACGCGATCGTCAAAATCTTACTACCAAAATTTTTTGCGATTACTGTATTTTCTTCACTTCGTACAAGGAAGAAAAAAAGTTTTACTGAAAAAAAAAAATTCTTTGTTTACTTTTAAATTACATTTGCACTGATGGAATTTCAAGCCCCATAATACCATTTTTTTTGTTCTTTAGAGTGCTAAAATTATCGTTATGCACAGGTGCATGTAAAAAGTTATTTTCGCTCTATAGGCAGGTTTGAAATGCATTGAGTGAATATTCTAACTCCATCGGAACCAATATAGTATATACACTGAAGAGCCAAAACATTATGACCACCTACTCAACAACGCGTTGCGATTCCTTAGGCCTTCAAATGCGTTCTTCATTCTTTTGGGGGGATAAGGGGGCGTGGCACAGGCTTCACTTTCCTAGCACTGCGTAGCGCAACATTGGCAACTCCATTAGTTAAACCTCCTTGCCTTCAAAACAGCTGAAACTTACCTGGGCATGGATGCCACGAGCTCTTGGTAGATAACTGGAGACAGGCTGTACCAAATGTTTTAGCAGCGGTCACGCAAAGTCGAAATATTGGAACATGGCGGTGTTTGAGCTTTAAGCTTCCGGGGAGAGGGAGCAGCTGTTGTCCTGGAAGACATCGCATCCTAACACGACCATCAACGTGATGGAGGAAAAACCGGAATTCATCCGGTAGGCAACTCTCTTCCACATATCCGTGGTCCAGTCTCGATCTTCCCGTGTCCACTGTAGGCGAAGTTAAGAATGACACTTAGTAAGCAGAGGCACACGAGTGGGACATCTGCTCTGCAGTCGCATATCCAACAGTATCTGCTGAATTGTGTGTTCCGAAACACTTGTGCTTGGACCTGCATTGTACTGGGCTGTTAGCTGAGCCACTGTCTGCCGCCAATTGTGGTGTAGTAGGCGGGTCAGTCTCCGACGTCCTCTTTCTTTGATGATGCATGGACGTCCGTCATCTTAGCGTCTACTGCTGGTTTTAGCTTTATTAACCCAATTTTTATAAATACTAACAGCGGCAGATCATGAACAACCGACTAGTCATGCAGTTTCGGAGATACTCGTTCCTAGTATTCGAACCATTCCAATCTGCCCAGTATCAAATTCGCTTAGATGAACAGCCTTTCCCATCACTCACAAAAGTAAGTGCAAGAATGATTTCTTAACTTCTCCAGCAACAGTTAAACACCGTTTCCACTTAATTACGTGCTCTCCATGTCATCCAGACGATTTCATTGAAAAAGGTGTCAGTGTTCATAAGGTTTTGGCTAATCAGTGAATATATCGTTGTATACATGTTTATCGTTGTACACAAGTTTCACTCTATACGGAAAGAAGTAGGCAAAACTATTAATTCCCCAAACCAAAACCTCGCTATTTGTGCATTATTTTGTAATTCAGCTTGGATGTCTAACCCGAAGTTAATCCTGGGTTAATAATAATTTCATACGTAAAATTTTGTTAACTTTTTGGCTTACTCTGACTGGATGATTTTATAGTTATAAGTTTTGCTATGTACAATATGCAGGAAGTTTCATAAAAGATTCTCTGAAGTTTAAGAGGTGGTAGTACACATCCAAACAACTTTCATCAAAGGGCGCCGAAACTAATACTGTTATGAGGAAAATAAAACAAGGAACGATTAAGCTACATAAGCAAGTTTAAGGACACGTGATTGAGGCTTTTCTATTAATATTTAGTCAGGAATAATCGGCGACCTCCAACTCGAACCTTGTCTTCTGCCAGAGCTCCTTGGAGCGGAAAAATATCTCACGTTCTTGCAACGGGTGCTGCCAGATATGTTGAACGCCGTTCTCCTACACTTACTGTGGTTCCAGCAAATTGGAGCACCAGCCCATTAGGTATGAGAGGTGCGAAGTTATCCGGACTTAAGCGTGCCAAACCAATGGATTGGGAATGGTAGTCAGGTAACTTGGTCACCGGACTCGCCAGATCTTTCATGTCTTGATTTCTTTTTTCGGGGGTAGCTGAAGGCAGGAGCGTAAAGATTTTTTTTTTTTTGGGGGGGGGGGGGAGGGGGGTAATGCAAAAGTAATCGAAGATAAATAAACGGAATTTCTGCATGACTTATGCTAATTAATACGGAAATTTCGGGGGGTGGGATATATCCCGATATCCACCGCCCTGGCTAAAGGCTCGTGTGTTAGAGACGCCCATTGAATCTGCAAAAGAACTCGTTACCAACTTTCAGCTGCTGCAGGGAAAGTGCGCGGTGTATCGGACGTGCATAAAAATGTTTGCCAATCGTTTCTCCGTTATTGTAAAACGTGCATAGCCGCTGCCGATCATTGTTTTGACCACTTATCACACGTAATCATACTTATTTTTGTGACTCAAATTTCGCTGTGTGATTTTGTATTGCATAAGAACATGAACTTTGGCGCCCTCTAGCACCTTTGCATTTTAATTTCGGCCATGTGCATTTTTTTATGAAAGCTGTCTTGATGTGTACTATCATTACTTCGCCGTTTCCCATCTTTTATGAAACATCTTGCATCTATATGTATAAAAAGATAGATAGATGTTAAATATTTTGTCAATCTGTACTACTGCGTTATTATCATCGAATGAACAATGTTGGGATTTTATTTTAAAATTTTAGTTTTGTTCAGTGGAATTCAAAAATTTCTTTTAGAACTATAAACTGTGCATATCTGTAAAAGCAAACTGTGTGGCTTTTTTAAAGCTTAATATTGTTATTATCATCAATATTACTACTCCTTAAATTTTGGTTTCATAATGTACTACTAATAAAGTGGCTTACTATGCGTAAAAACACCAAAATATCCTTCGAGGTTCTTGGTGGCAACTCCGAAGCTAGTTACAACTGTTCCTTTAAATTTCTGCCATTCTTCTTCCATCGTAACTGTAAAGAATGTATTTTGTAAATGAAAAATTACACAAGCTTTTATATTTGTAGCATTATTCCCTTATCTGAAAGTTAGTTTACTAACGACAAAAATAAGTGTGAGGAGGCCTGTTCTCCCAGACAGCACATAAGCTTAAATCAAGCTTGACATTTCTTTGAATTTGACGTATTAATACAAGCTTGACAGTTCAATTCATTTTAAGCTTGCAATAAGCTTGGAGATTACAAAAAAAATGAGTCATCAAATATTTTCCCGCCGAATTTAAGTCATTTGAACTGTCAAGCTTGAATACAACTTGATTACTGCTTGATTTGGAAAGCCACATCCACATCCACATAACAAATAATTTATTATCAGTCATAAATGTACTTGACCATAGAATTAAAAAATAGATTCTATATTTCCAAATATGAAATTCTTCAAAATAAAATACAAATATACTACAAAATTGATTTCAAAGTCAGTCGTTTGTCTCGATTTTGGCCAATATTGCCCAACATGAGTGTTGCGATATTGAACGTTTTAAAACATATGCTGCTTTTAAGTTTATATTATGCTTATTTCCCTTTTAGTAGAGTCTATAAATCACACATAACATTATTTTAATTTTGATTCATCCCATGGAAAACTAAAAGAGGATTGAGGGATACTGATCAATCTCGCCAAAAAACGGCGTGACAACCATAACAGTCATTTCAAACTTTAGCCATGTCACTGCGAGTCAGACTGGCATTGTGGTTAGCACTCTGGCTTCCTACACCTTAGGTCCCGAGATCGATCCCAGCCGCGGACGCTAGACGAAAACAGATTAAAATAACTTGAGGTTTCAACGTAGAGGGGAAAATGCGTGGAAAAATAAAATATATGGGGCGAGTTCGGCGCCCCATGTGTTTAGGAAAATTTATTAAGCTTGCTATGTCAAGCTTAATGCAAGTTGGGCAAGTGTATACTTGATTCAAGCTTGCATTAAGCTTACACGCTTGAAATTTTCAAGCTTAATTCAAGTTTATTGACTTGATAAATCAAGCTTACTGTAAGTTTAATGCAAGTTTGCTGTGCTGGCCTTTTTTAAATTTTCGCTAAACCATTCTCCAAATTAGATGTTGCCGGACCCTAATAAGAGTAATCGTCAATATTTTAGCGAAAACTTTTTTTCTTTCGCCACACTAATTTTATTTTCGCAATTTGTGACGTTGACGCAATTTTCGACTTTTCAAGTGAGCCCGCACCAGCGGTAATATCATCTCGTTTTCATTATTTCTCATTATCATTTATGGACCAAAGCAACTACATACTTATTGGCGATTGTCGTCTTATATCTAACTGATCCAGAACCTTCACATTTTATAAACAGTTATTATGTTTGTAACCGTAAGAAAGTAATTGTATTCATTTTTATTTGGTTTGAGCTATTAAAACTTGTTTCTAAATGTGTTATAGAGAACATGAAACACCATGAAAAAGTGTGTTGAATATGATGAAAATTAGCAGGCAGATGGAGAATACATATACAAATGAGACTTTAATATACGAGAAATGTAATATATTGCATCGGTAAGTAGTACGAGAGTAGGGGACCATCTGTGTTACAACGGTATTAGCTTTAACTCTTCGATTCGACCAAACTCATTTAACGAAACCACCAGTGCTACTGGGGGGTTTTCATATTCTTTCATCTATTTGCAATCACATAATCGTAATAATTTTTTAGAGGATGGGCAAAACCGGGTCCTCTAGGTGTGAAAATAAATTGCAGAAAAAATATTTTAAAACGATTTCACGTAATAAACATGGAGTGCTAAAATAAATCGTGTGATTTTGAAATGAAACTGAACTGAGCTAAAGATCCCTTTTTTTTTT
Organism: Cheiracanthium punctorium; assembly: GCA_038373885.1. Taxonomy (NCBI): domain Eukaryota; kingdom Metazoa; phylum Arthropoda; class Arachnida; order Araneae; family Cheiracanthiidae; genus Cheiracanthium; species Cheiracanthium punctorium. The sequence continues at coordinate 109,807 of JAWZYV010013951.1, forward strand.
TTTTTTTTTTTTTCGAAACAAGAAAAAGGTGAGATTTTTAATCTGTCGTCTGTAAACAAAAACTCTTTTAAGATGGGCCAGGACATGTCAAACGCCAGGCGACTGGACAAAGGACAACACTTTCTGATACACCCAGAGAGGCTGTAGATATAACATTATTACCAGTTTTTCTTCGTTCTCTTATACTATCGATTTAATTAGGGATTCTTGATTCCGAAGTTCGTGACTGGGACATTAATAAACTGATGGAATATTGAAATTATGACTACTGAATTTAGCAATTTCTAACACTATTCTGTTTAGTGGTTGCTGTAGGTTGGTTGAGAAAGGTAAGCGTTGAAGCCGGAGGAATTTTTTTAGTTCCAAATTTTCATAAGATCTCAAGGGTTTGCTTCAAAAAGGAGGTAGCTCTCACTATTCTGTTGTAAAAAGATTTTGAAGATTCGGCACAAACTAACACGGCCGGCAGCTTAATCTCTTCTGAGGAACGAAGAACTAACTTGGAGCACATTGTTTGGGCATCAAACCTAACAAAAGAGGTTTTTTTTTTTTTCTTTACGTGTAATGTCTTTACACACAGGTACCAAGACAGAAAAGTGGACCATAACGAAAGGTCTATATCACTTTATCTTCGCAATTACAAAACTATTAGTTTTAGAAACATAAATCCATTTCGGTTATTTAGCTTTTATAGTCAGCTCGCTGTTATGACTTTGAGTTTGCGTTGGGCTGGGAGGGGTGATAGTGGAGGAAGGTCACAGCACAGAATGACCGAAACCGGCGCTCTCGCTTCTTTCTATTCTGTGTAAAACTCGACTCAGACGTGATATCGTGATGATTCTTTCGCTTGTTTATAGAGTTTGTTTAGGCTGATTGATTTAAATAAAATAAATGGGCAATAATTGTACACTGCAAAAAAAAGTCTGTCAAATTTACAGAAAAAAACTGTCAGCCAGGACGCCAGTTTATTTCCGTATATTTAACAGAAATGTTCTGTAATTTTTTACAGATTCTCTGTTTATTTTACAGAAAACTTCTGTGTGTTTTACAGAAGTCTTCTGTAGTTTTTACAGATTCTCCGTTTATTTTACAGAAATCTTCTGTAAGTTTTATAGAAGTCTTCCGTAATTTTTACAGATTCTCTGTTTATTTTACAGAAAACGTCTGTGTGTTTTACAGAAGTCTTCTGTAGTATTTTACAGATTCTCCGTTTATTTTACAGAAATCTTCTGTATGTCTTACAGAAGTCTTCCGTAATTTTTTACAGATTCTCCATCAATCTTACAGAAGTCCTCTGTGTGTTTTACAGAAGTACTCTGTAATTTTTTACAGATTCTTCATCAATTTTACAGAAATATTTTGTGTGTTTTACAGAAGTCTTCGAATTTTTTATTTTTTTTTTAGATACTCCATCTAATTTACAGAAATCTGTAATTTTTCCAGATTCCCCGTGTTTTGTCGACGGTATATTTCTGTCAATGTAGCAGACTTTAACCATTTTTTTACAGCTTGATTTAAGGAATTTACAGAAAAAAAAACAGTTTATTTATGAAATATATTTTGTATTTATGACAACTTTCTTTTGTTTTTAATAATTCAATACCTTGCTTAAAATTACTTAAAAAATTTACTTACTTACAATTACTTAAAAAATTCAGTAATTTTATCATATACTAGCTTCTTTCGACGACCTTGGCCCTGTTATGTGGTAAAAAAATTCTGCTACGAAATGTTAGAGTTAAACCTCTGAACAATAGCTAAGTTTGGTCCCATAAAATAATGACCATTTTATGAGGCAACCGTTCTTTGGAGGCTCACAATAATGTTAATTCAATAGTCTCAATTCAATTCTGTAAACTTCTAACAGTGCCTGTTTTAAGAGATAACCAGTCTTCGGAGGTGACCGTTAGTAGAAGTTTTAATGTATATATATACATGCATCTTATTTTTCAGAAATAGTTTTTAGGAGTTTAAAATTACTCTTGCATGATATATCTATGCTTAGATTTTTGTAATATCCATTAATAATCAAAGAAATACGTCAAGAAAAATTGTGAAAAATTAGATTTATTTTAAGAAAAAAAATACAGCATTTATAAAGTATTTACAAAGTACAAACAAAAGAATATTTACAAAGTTTATTGTTTATAATTTTATAGATTTGCTCTCCAGTATTCTTAATATATAGTGGGTATTTCTTAATATATAGTTAGTGGTCAATTAGCTCATATGCCGACATTTTATTAAGTAAATTGAGAATTTTCATATTAACGGCCTCACGTTTTTTCACATCAGGATTCTTCTTGCATCCTCTGTTAGGATTTATTCCAAGCAAACACCTAGAAACAAAATAATTTACTTCAGTGAATTAAACACATTTAAAAAATCCCATTTTACTTTTGACTCATCTATAAACTGAAATTTGTTAGCACAAGCTAGGAGCATAATAATTTTACTTTTCAGCAGCACTTCTTGTAATACCCTCGACAAGCACGTAGCCAGGGAAGGGGAGGCTTGAGGAGATACACCCCCTCCCCAAAAAGTTCAAATATGTATGTTTTATACAGGGGCGGATTTAGGGAAACAGGCTCTGCAGCCCCGCGTCCTCTACAAGAGAGGGGCACCCAAGGGGCCCCATTACCACAATCCACCCAGTATCCTAGGGAAGGCTTATATTCTAGGGAAGACCCTTATTCTAGAGAAGGCTTCAGACACTTCAGTACTAAAATACAAAAAGTTCCAGTGTATTTTAAAAATGATCACTATGCCGCGCCTATGTCGGAGGGTGGGGGGCTCTTTCTTGCACCTTTCATAGGACCCCATGATACCTATGTTTAAGTTATGGTATTTGAATATTTGAGCCTCCCCGAATAAAAATCCTGACCATGGGCCTGCCCTTCCAAATTAAAATGTCAAAATTACCATCTTGTTTTAAAATTGAAGACTGTATGCATCATTGCTATTGAACATTCGAAATAAATTTACATGATAAAATATTTTTACTACATTTAACAATATGCTTAATTTTCGTCAAATCTTTTTGAAAAAATAATGAATAAGAAAAAAGAATCAAATTTTCAACTTTTTAAAAGAGGAAAGCTCAAAATTTTAAGCATTCCTCTCTTTTTAAATGTAAAACTTTTATAAAGAACTGCTTACAGAGCGATCAGATCTGCGCTAATTTTTAATTACTTTCTTACATATTTCAACTTCGAAAAGTATTGAATAAAAAATTCCTATTTATGTTTAGTGTTCCTGATTCAGGATATTGGCCACTGACTACACTTATGATTCGAGATTTTGAAATTTAAAACGTTGATGATCAGACTGTATAATAAGCAAAATATTAAAAAAATACTTTTATAACTAGGCACTGATATGAAATGGTTTTAAAATTTATGCATTAAAATAAATAAACAATTTATCTTGCACAAAGCCTCACCATGGCACAGTGGTTATATCACTGAAAATGGTAGACGGCCGAAGTGTGAAGGTCCCGGGTTCGGGTTCCATCGCACATCCGTCGACCTAACCGTTCGGTGTTTTTCGTGGTTTTCTCCGAAACTTAGGGTAAATACGGGTTAGAACCCCTTACAAAGACCCCACAGAGGGTAACTCCCTTGTTTTGTCATTCGGACGAGGATTTACAAGTGGACTTCGAGCCAAGCACACAAATCCGATATACATGTTCACAACAGCAGCAGCTAGTCACTATAGCGCAAGCGGGTTGCACAGATGTGTGCTTCGAATGCATATACACAAGTTCATATACGCAATATCTATTCAGTTATCACGAGCAGGCACGTATTCAGGGAACATTTTGGGAGAGGGGGGAGGGAGTCCAAACCGTAAAAAAGGCAGAATTTTTCACAAAAAGACAATCATTATGGTGACAAAAATCAAAATTTCAGGGAGGGGGGGGAGTGTCCGAACTCCCAGGACCCCCCCCTCTCCCCCTCACCTCGTTAAATACGTCATATGAGTTTGCAGATAGTTTTGGATTATGTGCGCAGATAGCTTTTTCTTTTATCTGACTATGGTTGTTAGTAAACTGAAATTGTATTTATTTAAAAGAAAGAAACGGGGTTTGAGGGAGTGGAACCCCCCTCACAGAGTAAATGTTAACTTAAAATATAGTGAATAAGAATTATAAAAAAATCTATACATCCCTGTTTAGGAATTTAAAAAATGAATACATAATATTTAAATAAAATATTAATGCCATTGAAAATTTCACAAAGTTATGACAAAGACTGCCAATAATGACCAATACTAAAGCTGTTCCGATCACCAGAAGCCAAAACTGCCATGTTTACTCACGTAATACTCGCACTTTTTTGCCAATTTTTCATGTTGAAAGTCCAGGTGCGACTATTATGCGTTTAAAATTTACTATATAATATTGTAACTCTAAAGAGCTATTTTTTCTGCTTCAAAACGGGGGTGCGACTATTACGCGAGTAAACACGGTATTCTGCATCAAATGACGATAAACATTGTAAAGAGTTTTAAATCTCCCTGATTTAGAAGAGATTTTTTGCAGAATTCTTTGACTTTTCCAGACATAAAATTTCCCAAATCCCTGAATTCCAAGTCGCCCCTGAATATACAAAAAACTAGAAAATTCCCAATGTAAAATTACTTCAAATCAAAATCTAGCTGTTTATCTCATACAAATAAAAAATTACTTTTAAAACTGAAGAAAATGATTATTGTTTTTGATAATGACATAATTTGTAGAAAAAGAAAATCACAATGTTATGAAGCTAGAAATATTTCTTTGATAAGATATACTACTCGACATTAAAATTGCTGCACTGTGTGTAGCATGTCACCTTCTTGGTGTTGCTATTTTAATTACCAGTTGTGTATTAATAAAAAAAAAACAGTTATATGCTATATACCTATAAATTTCACACTTTCTAAAATATTGCTATGTGGTTTGATTTATTTATATGTTTACAAAATTGTAGTTAAAAGTGTTTCATTAACTTTGATAAAAAAGTGTATAACTATACTTCTTTGATTCATTTTTACAAGGATTAAGAAATAATAGTATGCAATATGCAAAAAGAATTGCAAAGTGTGTACAAATTTAAAACTACATAACAAATATTACAAGGAAATTATAAATAATTTGTAGATACAATTCTTTTTTAATGTTCTTTATATTTGATGTGAAATCCCCCAGAACATACATGCAGGGGCGTAGCCAGGGGGGGCTGGAGGATATCGGGATATATCCCCCCCTCGAAATTTTTGGATTAGTGATGAAATTCCGTCTCTTTATACACATATCAGTTCATATCCCCCCCCCCCGAAAAATTTTCCTGGCTACGCGCCTGCACACATGCACACTAAAAACATCATAAATTGTTCGGTGTTAGACGACTATTCAAGTACAAACACTGAAAATAAACAATATATTTATCACAGTGCCACGATGTTTAAGTTCAGCGATATTCTTTCACTTACTGGAGCACTGCAAACAAAATGATTGCGAACAAAAACACTCATTCCAAAATATTTAACATATCGATAACTATATAATAAGAAATGCTAACTACAGTTCTAGGACCAATTAGCAAGTGCAATGAATATAAACAAACACTATAATAAGGAAATAACTTATGAGAAACAGTTTATGAGTAGTACTTAACTTGTTACATGAAGTTGCTATTGTTCATTTCCCCCAAAACCAAGAACAATTGCGGTACGTAGTTGTTGTGAACAAGTATATCCGATTTGTGTGGTTGGCTCGAAGCCCGCTTATAAATCCTCGTCAGAAGGACAACACAAACAAGGAAACCTCCCCGAAGCTCACTCACCAATCGTAACGAATTTAATCCAGTCATAAGTACACACTTAAAGAAACCTAATGTGTAAAAATTAGTTGCTATCTCCTAAATTAAAGCTAAAATTAATTAATAAAAAATGAGTATGAGCCGACAGAATAGAGCCTCTATCGCTACTTGGCGCTTTCTATTTTCTTTTATAAATGCTTTTACAAAAATATGCTTATTTAATAAGCATTTTAAGTAAGCACATGTCAGGATTCATCTGCAGCAATGATTCACTGGATATCCCGCAGAACATATGGTCGGAAAAAAATCAGGCCGGTAACTGGTTCCGTTTTGGAGAAGGGGGGGGGGAGGAAATTGGCCAAAAATATTCTTTAAACATAAAATCTATGCATAGGAGGTTAAGCGTAGCTTTTTAGGGAAATAAGAATTGAAATAAACAATGGTATTAAAAAAAATAATTGTAAAAAATTGTAAGGTAATTTTTTTTGGAGGGGAGGGGTTCACCCTATAATTCCCTCCCCCACCCCTTTGATTTGACCCTGAAAGAAATATATTATTAAGTTGTTTCATTAACACAATGTCAGAAAACTGCTGCACTTAATTTTTTCCGAATTCCCCAGTTTTTTCGGGATGTTCAATATGTAATGGCTATAACAATCTATTGTTTTTACTTAAAATCGGCATTGTAGTGTAGGAATGTGTCACTGCATTTTGTGATTGAACCTCACTTTCTACTTGCTTCGATTCTCTATGTTCCAGGGTTCGTCTAGAAGGATTTCTAAATTAAAACCTGACTGATCAGCATAAAAATTTGATCGTCTTTTAACAACGAATCCTTTATAAAGACATTTACATCATTTACGAACGCCTGCGTTAATTTCTTTATAATTTCCTTTGACCGAGAGTTTTTCAGCAAAACAAATTTTGTAACTTTCCTGCTCACAATCTTATTCTTTTTTAAAAATCTGTACTGCCATCCTTTAGATGCGCGGAATTTCAGTCCTAATTCGAATGCCTTTTCTGAAGCCCAAGTTTGTAAATCACAATCATGTACATTTTTCTGTAATTTTCTTGCGTGTTAGAAGTGTTAAAACGTATATTTTTTAATTTGATTTAGTTTATATTTATAATCGCCATTCTTCTGAATTTGTTTTTCCCACAGATATAACTGCCTTTTATTTGTAACAAATTTAAAATAATTGTGAACACTCTGTAAACTGCGGGATTTTGCCACTATTGTATCCCGCCAGTATTTTACTGCAGTCTCCTTATCTTTTCAAGAAATAAATTGCTTATTTTGCATGATGTCCTCACTGGACATGAAGTCAATGCTTTCGTTTTCTAAACTAGAAAATATAGGATCTTCAGGGGTATCGAGTAATAAGCATTGCTCATTTGCTACCAAATCTGTTGCATTTACTTTCTGATAATTTTGCAAGCTTTCAACAATTTGATTTTGCAGACTTTTTCTTCGTCTGTGCATGGAGACAATGTCATATTTTTCGAAGAAAATTCCGCTTAAAGCATAAAAACAACATTAAGTATATTTGCTCCATAGTATCATCATGTGGATAAAAAGAATAGAATTAAAATAAATGCCTCACTTATGCGTAAACTGAATTTGCAGCTTGCAATGTGTTAATACAAATAAAAAGAAATTACTTTCTTCAGGGACTTTCAGAACTAAAATAAAAAGATTATAGGACTTCAGTTTAACTAGTAGAAAACGAGATTAAGCTACTTAAAAACCCAGTACGTTGAAAAATAACACGGTATAGCAAACACTGATTTATAAATATTTCGAGTACATACTCGCGTGAGCGTTTCAACTTTTCGACCAATTATCCCTGCCACCAAATACTAGCTAAAGGGTTACAATTGGCGCGATTTTAACTAATTTTTAACCTTTAACTTCTCAAATTCTATGAGGAGATAGCAGCTAATTTTCACACAGTACGTTCCTTTTAGTGTGTACTTGAGATTGTGTGAAATTCGTTCCATTTGGTGAGTGAGCTTTGGGGAGGTTTCCTTGAAAGAGGGGAGCCCTCCGTTTTCGAGGGGTCCTAATCCGTATTTACCCTAACTTCCGGAGAAAACCACGGAAAACTCTGAACGGTTAACGGTCGACGGACGCGCGATGGGACCCGAACCCGGGACTTTCACACTTCGCCCGTATACGATTTCCAGTGATATAAACGTTGTGCCATGGTGAGGTGAACGGTACGTATCGTTCGTTAGCCGACCCAGAGCGTCACCTCCGATCAGTGTTGCCAGAAACTTTTGCACATAAATCGCAAGTAGCTGCAGAAAGAGTCGCTAAGGTGACGTCATAGTATGACGTCAGATCAAGTGATGCCCTGCACTGCTTAAAATCATTATGCCGATTTGTCTGGTTGGTCCATTGGTTTCGATGCGTAGTTTTACACATAAAAGTCCGCCCCCCCCTCCCCTCACCCGTAAGTCTAAAATAAATATATCAAATTCACAGGTGATTTTTTTCGTTTCTTTTTGTAGGTAAAAAGTCTCGAATTCACAATCAAGTTCCATAACTGTTCTATTTCCCATCATTGAACGCCAAGGACGGATTAAAAGGGAAGACGGAGGGGTAACTGCCCCCCCCCCAAAAAAAAAAGAATTCAAACTTTTTGGAAATATTTTCTACAAAAGAAACCATTTCCCCCCTCCCCTCAATGTTACATGCCACTTTTTACCAAAGAAGGCCGATACTGTTGCTTACAATGAGAGTAAATGCCCCGCTCTGGCAGAGCATCTTGCAGCCAACACTGAGGAGACTCAGTCACTAAGATTCCTCTTCTGAGTCCGGTGTTGCTACTCACAATAAGAGTAAATGCCCCGCTGCGGCGCAGCATCTAGCAGTCAACAATGAGGAGACACAACAGTGACTGAGATTCCTCTTCTGTGTCCAGTGTTACTAAATATGTGTCACCATTTAGTTTTCAAACGTGATATCTTCATGTTTATTCAAGTTAAAAAAAGGTGATTAGTTAAAAAAATATTAATTATACATTGTAATTAAATCATTAATTTTGTTTTTATTGAATGACTACTGGAGATCAACAAAACATAATAATATATTTAGTTAATTTACTACAATGTTTTTTGATAGAAATTATTAAATTTTTACTATTAAGTATTCATCTCTTTTGCAAGTCCATTTAATAACATTATGTATATTCAGGGTGTTTTCTGGATTTTTAACATACTTAAATAAATCAATTAATAATCAATTAATCTGTCTAATTACTTATTGCTTTAACATTAATTATCCTAATTAATCATGTGGCGTGAACATTATTCACAAACACTAAAGTCCTTAAAAATTTTCTAAGTTATTTTAAATGTCCATTTTATGGAAATAAAATAAGAATTCTTACATTTTTTCATGTAACTCCTTTTATTCTTGTGGTGGGGTTTCCCTCCCAGTTAAATATTACTGTATTAATAATTAATTAATAGTAATCAATCTAATTAATTAACGTATTGCTTTATATCTCGCTAATTACTTATTGATTTAACATTAATTATGTCTATTAATTAATCTAATTAATTACGCGGCGTCAATTATCGACAAACACTAAAGTACTTAAAAATGTTCTAAGTCCAAACGAGCCGGGTTAAGCCAACGCGCCCAGTGAACAAAATCCGTACATAACATCAAACACTCACCTGAACCTTCGTATGCAGTTGTAACCAAATATACCGTCCCTTTTCTCCAGCTCCAGCTAACGATACGTAGTACAATGTCTTGCCGTTTTAATTGCGCCGGAGGCGAAATGAGCTTCGCAGGTTGAGAAATGACGTCTTCGTCTAGTACACATGCGCGGATGAAGATAAAACAGAAAAAAACTGTTTTTTCTTACGAACAGACTTATTCTGTAAATAATACGAGTAATTTTTGTTCGTTTTACAGACTTTTTTTGCAGTGTAGGTGGATGTGTATAAAAATACAATATATCGCCCTCCGCCCATAATAGAGACAGCTGGGAATATAAATCACGGCCATCGTTGTAAAGACTGGGTTATGGGACACGCACAGGTACCCTAATGTCCGGCGCCGAACGATTGAGGCTGTTTCGCGAAAGTTTCAAACATGCCAAGGCACACTTACTAATTGGCGCCCACTGCGCGAGCACTTCCATCGCTGCTCTACCTGTACCAATCGACATAACGAATAACGAGTAAAGATATCACCCATACGTCTGTTGAAGTTGCCACGGCGCGGCACACTTAGTAAACGACACCGTTCTCGCAAGCACCTCCACCGCTGCTATTGGTAAAGGACGCTGTAGTTATACCAATAGACGTAACAAATGAAGATACAATCCATATATCTCTTGAATCCATCAACGAATTGAGGAACCTGAATATCAGTCGCGACTTACTGACATGGACGTTTGACATGGACAACTGCCGTGTGCCCCGACACAGCCCCACCCGAGTTTTTTTTTTTGCTCTGCAAGATCGCATGTGTAAAGGTGGATTCATATCTGCCGCGCCGCACCGCAACCATGTCGTACTGTTTCGCCGTTTTGGACCGTTGGCTGTCCGCGCGGCGAGCTTGCGGTGCCGCAAGTAAATACACCAATGCTCTTCTGTAATTGGCTGTAGCTGTAAAAGCTCTTCTGTAATTGGCTGTAGCTTTGCGGTCGCTGCGGAATATCTGTTCTCGCCAGATAATGCGCAAACCCTCGGCTCTCGCCGCGCGGGCGCCGTGTTGCTCCGCCACGTGACGTCATTGCGGCGTCTTAGCGGTGCGGTACGGCCAGTATGAATCCGGCTTAACTCCAAACTCTCCTAGGATGGAGCTACCTCCCTTTTGCAGCGAAAACTCTTCATACTCACAAGTACACTGAGAGCATTGTTTAAAAGTTCGTTATGTAAAAAACAGTGGCTGATTCAGGAAAAGGCTAAGGGTCTTTCTGCCCCCACTAAAAGAAATTACTTTAGGGAAGACAAAATAACATTTTGTCTCTGTACATTTCGTGTATGCCAGTTTTTTTTAACTACCCCCTTTGAAAAAAAAACTGTCAATCCGCCATTGGTAAACGATGCATATCAGTCACCTGTAAGTGTCAAATGAAGAAATAGCTTCAGTGACTATAAGTGAAATCATGAATGAGTTTCTACGGATTAGGAACATTCATAACTCAAACCTTTTAATCCCTTCAGGAGCAGTGAAGACTAATACATTTTCACCTCTATATTTAATGAACACTAGATACACTTTCCTTCTAGTTGAATATTTCAAGAAAAAATTTCAGGCAACAAGTCTCCCTCTAACACACAATTTTTGTAGAACAGTAAATTAATTCATTATTCTAAAAGCGAAGTCGGAATGTCAACTGCTGCTTGTGCAGGCTGTTGAATGTGACAATGCATAATTAACAATGAAGTTTCTAGCATTCATTTCACGAACTAACCTTTCTTTAAACGAGTAAATTTGAGGGATAGTCATAGCTAAATGTAATTTAGAAACTATGCATTTTGTAAAATGTCATAAATTATATGCATAGAAAATCAGAAAATTGGCTAACGCTCGTTCAGTTGTGCAGTCAATTGCCTGTAACTGATATTAAGAAACAGAGTGATTCAGAACTGTTGTAAAGAAAGTATAAGGGATGGTAGAAGGATTCAAGACGGTTCAACTGGTATGCCACTGAGCAATGTGGGGTCGGAAACATTGTTTTTAAGTAAATAATCATTTCGCAGTTAACTTCTTGGCTATGGCTCATCAAAAACTAATGGATCTTTCACAGAAAGCACTTGACTAAAACTGATAATTAACAAAACTGTTTATAAAAACAGAGATTATACAGGACTGATTAGTATTTATTGTTAAGGTGATTATTTACACGTAAATGAAAATAAGGCATCTGACCCCTCATTCTTATGTGATTCTGAACCGTCTTCTTCCCCTATACCGCGACCTACATTAATTTTACAAGAGTTCAGAATCACCCCGCATACCAGTGCCATAAAGTGTTAACATAATCATTAAATGAGGTTTATACTTTACCTTTTGACATAAAAGGTTTGGCAGTAACAAAATTAAAAGTTGAAATAATGAGAAAGGATGAAAAATATAGCATCATTTCGCCTAAAATTAAAACATAATTAAAAAATAATAAGTATAAGATGTGATTTAAAACTTACGTTACATATATAAAATATTACGTAGCACTTTTAATTTTGTCTTTCAAAATTTGCATATTAAAAGCTTCAAGCAGATTTATTTTCAGTAAAATTTGAACAATTCCGAAAACTAAGAAACTTTGCATCGTAAAATATGACAGTTTAACTAAACATTCCCGCCCCCCCCCCCCCCGAAAAAGTCGAATAAAAAATTATTATTATTTTATGCTAACACCAAACTTCAAATTTTTATCAATAATCAATAGCTGTCGTTTTGAATATAGTCCATGTCATTACAACGACAAGAACAATAATACACGGAACTAAGTAATTTTCATTTATGAATTGTATTTTTATTTTTTGCTTTTTTTTTTAAATTCTCTTTTTAATTTTTACAAGTCAGTTGAATAATGTACTGATACAGCGACTTTTTGTGTGAATGAGAAACGCATAGACAACTACTCACGTAATATTCGGACGGTACTTGGATGGAATTATCATCGCTTACCTGCGACATTCTCTTCTAGTTTATCCATAATTGTTTCGGATCACAGTTGCAAATAGAACGGTCTTAAAAATATGTTTAATTTTAAAGTATGCTTTATTTAGCAATTTGTTTTCTTTTATGTCTTTCAGAGCATGACTATAATACTTTATATGACTTTAATATTTCAGCCATTAGATACCTAGTGAATGTTTTGCTTCAATGATTTTAACTTTCTATTCCTCAATATTGCTTGGAGATAATGAAAGAATTTTTAGTCCACACTTAGGCGAAGAAATGTTTTGATGCGTGACACTGCACTCAAAGTCATCAAAATACAATAGCGAATGAAAATACAAAATAAACATAATTAATTTTACAATTTTAGAATTTCGCTAAGTTTAGATAAAGTTAGTTTTATCGTATCTTAGACGCCAAAATGAATAGTGACAAAAAGTATTATTGTATGGAACTAAGATTGTATCAGTATCTCTTATCAGTGTCATATTACCGGCAGGGCAAACGGGGCAACTGCCCAGGGCCCACAGATTTTAGGGCCCAAAAATCTTACTTCTTACACTTTTATAATTTTACAATGAAGTTGCAAAGGATAAAAAAAATTTCAAAAATTAAATGATTTTTTAATTATAAAGTATGAACAATGAAAAAATAATTCAAATTTACATTTGTGTATAAATTAAACTTATTTTTAATTCTTTGAAATGCTTTATAGTCGATATAGCATACCGATATGTAAGAAAATAACTAATCACAGTTTGCAAAGAGCATTTTTAATGTTAAAAAATAACAAAATTTTTGAATTATTTGTTATTTTAAGAAATATTTACAAAAGGATTGTTTATGAAAAGTGTTTGTATTCCGTACATGTTAACAACTGTGATATAGCATTTCGATGTAACGTTTAACTATCTGTTTCTTTAACATCATGTAACTATATTCGTTTATTTCAGATTACTTTAAAAGAAAATTTGTGTTTGGAACGGGTAAGATATTTAGAACTTTCAGTATAAACCAACCATAATCTGTTTTTTTCTTTTTTGTGTGTGTGTGTGTGTGTTTAGGGGGAGGTTATTGCAAGGGGCCAATTTTTTTCTTCTGCCCAGGGCCCACAGTTGTCTTGATCGTGCTCTGTCTCTTATTCTTATCAAATCATGGAAAATTATTTTTTTTTAGCTGTGCAGTTCTCATTTAAATTACATTAGTAAACAAGAAAAATGAATCGTGGTATCGCACTGATTATGATATATTTTCCAGCATAATTTTCTTATTTGTACACTTAAAAATTAAACGTTCTGCGTCTTGCTTGTGACCGAGGTTCTCAGGCTACACTCTCACGGCTAGCTGCTGGACTCATTATTAGCCTCTCTTTCAAAGATGGTGTGAAAATCTTTCCCAAAAGATGATGTGAAACTTGCATAAAATGTCAAGTTCTAGACAGTGGTGTAGCATGGGGGAGGAGGGGCGCCTGCCCCGGGCGACAAATTTCAAGGCAAAATCCCCACTGTTGACTTGTTTTAAAGAGATTAAAATAACATTTTTTTAATCTTCTTCTATATGTATATATTTTTAATATCGGACGGACAGAAATTCAAGAAATTTTTTAAATAACGATTTCACTTTTAGTTTATACTAGCTGAATGCCCCGTTCTTCGTACGGGAATGAATGGATTCTTTTTTATATTACGGTTTTTTGTAATTACTCTTTATCATAATGAATAGATATAGCAAAATTGATATCTCATAAACATTATCTGCGTTCAATAATCATGCATAAAGAATGTCATAGCGATCGTTTGAACGGTGAAGATGATTCGGCGCAGCGCCATCAACTGTCGAAGTTTTTGCAAAATGGATAGCATCAAAATATTTTCATGTTCAAATATCTATGTGCACGAATTTTCATAGCAAACAGTTTAACGGTCAAGATACGCTGCAGTACCATCTAGTGGCGAATTAAAGTAATAATACGCTAGAGCGCCATCAAAGAGCGAGTTAAGTAAAATGGATAACGCGAAAATATTCTTCGTGTTAATGTGTACGTTTACCAATTTTCAGAGCGGATAAGTGAACGATCAAGAAGTTGATTGCTGAAGTGCGATCTATTGGTGAGTTTAAATAATAAACTCTAGGGCTACAGTCAGGGGCAGATTTGCCGAGTGGGGGGAGGGGGCAAAAGCTTCATTAGGGGACCCTCTTTCGAAAACTTTTTTTCAAAATTTACAAATATTTTAACTTAAAGAACGATTTGGGGCCCCCCCTTTTTGTTGTGGGCCCGGGCGCTTGCCCTGAATGCCCTCCCGGAAATCACAACCTGTCTGTAGTGCCATCAAGTTGTGAGTACAGCCAAATGAATACTAAAAAAGTATTCTCTCTGTTCAAATGTGTATGTATACCAATTTTTAAGGTTATTAGTAGAACGGCTTTGAAGTTGGTGCGCTGCATCGGCATCTAGAGGCAAGTCATAGCAAAACAGATAGCGTAAAAGTATTCTCCTTACTCAAATATCTGTGTGTACCAATTTTCATAAATCAGTTGAACGGTATTTCCATAGAAAATGGTTGAACGGTACAGAAGGCGAGTTATAGCTAAACGGATGCCGCAAAAATATTCTTTTCGTTCAAACATCTATGTTTACGAATTTCCATGGCGATCAGTTGAACGGTCCTGAAGTTATTGGTTTGAAGTGACATCTAGTGGCAAGTTATAACAAAATGGATAACGCCAGAATATTCTCCGTGTTCAAATATCTATCTATACCAGTTTTCATAGCAATCAATTGAACAGTCTTAATATGCTGCTGCGCCATCTATTGGCGAATTAAGGTAATGATGTTCTACAGCACGATGAAGTAGCTATTTATAGCAAAATGGATAACACGAAAGTATTGTCTGTGTTCAAGTATCTATATATATAATTTTTTATAGCGATCAATTGTCCGGTCAAGAAGTTGGTGCGCTGCATTGCCATCTAATGGCGCGTTAAAGTAATAATACGCTGCAGTGCCATCCAGGGCCCGATCATCACGATATGGGGCCCTGGGCAAATACAAACTTTTGGGCCTTTGCACTGACGAGAAATTGCATATTACGCATTTAAATTGTTTTGGACACATATATATCTGCAGAAATATATAAAGTTTAAATACTAAATATATGAATACATTGCAGTTAAGAATATTAAAGGATTTTTACATGCATGAATAACATTAATTTTTACAAATGATGAATATCTAGACACATACTACGTACACTTCTATACTAAACGTCTTTAAAATATTAATGAAAATAGTTGCAAAACTTATTGTACGTACTGATGAGATTTTCTTGTAATAAAATTTACAAAAAGAGGCTGAGACGTCGGCTAAAGGATTTTGACCTAATGCTGATAGGCTTTAGAAAACCATTAGTAGAGTAAAATGTCTGAGAATTAGCTTTCGACTCAAGAAAATGACAATTCAATTTTCGTACAAAGTTTTTTTTATGAATTAATAGATAAAAATCTGTTAAAAAGTACAAAATTTTTGGGCCCTTGAAATTAGTGGGCCCAGGGCAAGTGCCCCGGTTGCCCTGCCGATTAACAGGCTCTGGTGTCATCTAATAGTGAAAAACAACTAAATGAATAGTTAGAATATATTCTGCGTGCCCAAAAGTGTAAGCATAAAAATTTTTATGGCGATTGGTCAAACGGTATCGAAGTTGATTTGCTGCAACGCCATCTTGTGGCAAGTTATAGCCAAATGGATAGCGTAAAAGTATTCTCCATGTTCATCTATCCATGTGTATCAATTGTTATTAAAATTGGTTGACCGGTATTTTCACAGCAAGCGCTTAAACGAAATATAATTCCACGTTCTGCAGCACCATCTAGCAGAAAGTTACAGCAAAATGGATAGTGTAAAAATATTCTACGTCATCAAATATCCATGTTTAGCAATTTTCATCAAAATTGGTTGAATGGTATTTTCATAGCAAGCAGTCTAACGGAATAGAAATCGACGTTCTGCAGCGCCATCTAGCGTCAAGTTACAGAAAAATGGATAAATCAAAAATATTATACATCTTCAACTACCCGTGTTTACCAATTTTCATCAAAATTGTTGAAAGGTACTTGCATAGGAAGCAGTCGAACGGAATAAAATTTGATGTACTGCAGCGCCATCTAGCAGCAAGTCATGACAAAACAGATAGTGCAAAAAATATTCTCCGTGTTGAAATATCCATACGTACCAATTTTCATCAAAATAAGTTAAATGGTATTTTCATAGCAAGCGGTTGAATAGAATTCGACGTTCTGCAGCGCCACCTAGCGGCGAGATAGAGTAAAATGGATAGCATAAAAACCTTCTCCGTGTTTAAATATGCATAAATGGCAATTTTCATCAAAATTGGTCGAATAGTGTTTTTATAGCAAGCGGTCGAACGGAATAGAAATCAACGTCCTGCAGCGCCACCTAGCGGCAAATTACAGCAGAATGGATAATGTAAAAATATTCTTCGTGTTCAAATATCCCTAAATGGCAATTTTCATAGCAAGCGGTCCAACAGAATAGAATTCGACCCTCTGCAGCGCCATCTAGCGGCAAGTTATACCAAAATGGATTGCGTAAAAATATTCTCCGTGTTCAAATATCCATACGTACCAATTTTCGTCAGGATAAGTCAAACGGTATTTCCATAGCAAGCGGTTGAATATAATTCGAAGTTCTGCAGAGCCACCTAGCGCCCAGAGTAAAATGGATAGTATAAAAACCTTCTCCCTGGCAAAAGACTTAAGTGTACCAAATCTCATGGTAATCGGTCAAACGGTTTTGGAGTTTTGCAATGTCATACACACACTTACACACCCAGTCACATACACACCCACAAACATTAATTTTTATATATATAAATAACACATCGAATTTGCTAGTACCAGAACACTCTAGAATATTCAAATAATTTGTTCTTTTTCACTTTTCAAAATAACTTGAATTTCTTTCGGGTAAAATGGTTCTCAGACGATAATTGCTTGAGATTCAGTTTTGCTGCTGATATGGCAACAGATGATAAACATTAAATTTTAATATTTTATTGGAGTTGAAATTCAGAAGTTCTCAAAAGTTAGAAAAGGACAGATATATATTTTTTCACATTTTCGCCACCCACAACCACCCACTTCCACCCACCGCGACCAAACTCCCTTACTTTCACCGTGAGACCCAGGGGTATTTACCACCCCAACGGGAAGTTAATTCGAGTAGGTGGTGATAGAGAAAACCCTGTCTTTACAAACGAACATTAGCATTTTATATATATACTAGCAGCGAAACCCGGCGTTGCTCGGGTTAAAATACACCGCATGTTTAATGGTATAAAAGATATTTAAGGATCCATTTTTAACGTAGATATTTTAGATTTCTATCTTAGATATTGAGAGACTTATTCGACCATTAAACATGCGATGGATAGAAAGTATTCCTGCTGATATGGCAACAGACGATAAACATTAAATTTAAATATTTTATTGGAGTTGAAAAACTGTTGTTTAAGTTACTTTGTTAGTGTTTGTCTAAAGTTCATGCTATTTGAATTCGTAGCTTATTGAGCATAAAAAACGAAAGATAATGTTTAATACTAATGAATACACTGAAATGGTGTTACTTTACGGAGAATTTCATCGGAATAAGCTAGAGGCTGCGAAGCAGTATGCTATAAAATTTCCGAATGACAATCACCCATTGCAATTGATCTTCACTCGACCAGACATTTCTAGAACTTTCTGGAACATTCGATATCGATTTTAACAGTTGCACACAATTTGGAACTTTCTAGATCATTCAAGAAATTTTTCGAACTTTCTAGAACATTCTGGATTGTTTTTAACAGTTGCAGAAATTTTGGAACTTTCTAGATCCTTCCAGAAATTTTTAGAACTTTCTATATCATTCTGGATCGATTTTAACAGTTGCAGACATTTTGGAACTTTCTTGATCATTCCATTTTTTTAGAACGTTCTAGATCATTCTAAATCGATTTGAACGGTTCCACACGTTTTGGAACTTTCTGGAAATTTTTAAAACCTTCTAGAGCATTCTAGATTGACTGTAACAGTTGCACACATTTTGGAGTTTTCTAGGTCATTCCAGGAATTTTTAGAACTTTTCAGAAGTTCTCATGAGTTAGAAAAGGACAGATATATATTTTTTCACATTTTCGCCACCCACAACCACCCACTTTCACCCACCGCGACCAAACTCCCTTACTTTAACCGTGAGGCCAAGGGGTATTTACCACCCCAACGGGAAGTTAATTCGAGTTGGTGGTGATAGAGAAAACCCTGTCTTTACAAACGAACATTAGCATTTTATATATATACTAGCAGAGAAACCCGGCGTTGCTCGGGTTAAAATACACCGCATGTTTAATGGTATAAAAGATATTTAAGGATCCATTTCTAACGTAGATAATTTAGATATCTATCTTAGATATTGAGAGACTATTCGACCATTAAACATGCGATGGATAGAAAGTATTCCTGCTGATATGGCAACAGACGATAAACATTAAATTTAAATATTTTATTGGAGTTGAAAAACTGTTGTTTAAGTTACTTTGTTAGTGTTTGTCTAAAGTTCATGCTATTTGAATTCGTAGCTTATTGAGCATAAGAAACGAAAGATAATGTTTAATACTAATGAATACACTGAAATGGTGTTACTTTACGGAGAATTTCATCGGAATAAGCTAGAGGCTGCGAAGCAGTATGCTATAAAATTTCCGAATGACAATCACCCATTGCAATTGATCCTTACTCGACCAGACATTTCTAGAACTTTCTGGAACATTCGATATCGATTTTAACAGTTGCACACAATTTGGAACTTTCTAGATCATTCCAGAAATTTTTAGAACTTTCTAGAACATTCCATACCGATTTTAGCAGTTGCAGACATTTTGAATCTTTCTAGATCATTCAAGAAATTTTTCGAACTTTCTAGAACATTCTGGATTGTTTTTAACAGTTGCAGAAATTTTGGAACTTTCTAGATCATTCCAGAAATTTTTAGAACTTTCTATATCATTCTGGATCGATTTTAACAGTTGCAGACATTTTGGAACTTTCTTGATCATTCCAGAAGTTTTTAGAACGTTCTAGATCATTCTAAATCGATTTGAACGGTTCCACACGTTTTGGAACTTTCTAGAACTTTCTGGAAATTTTTAAAACCTTCTAGAGCATTCTAGATTGACTGTAACAGTTGCACACATTTTGGAGTTTTCTAGGTCATTCCAGGAATTTTTAGAACTTTTCAGAAGTTCTCATGAGTTAGAAAAGGACAGATATATATTTTTTCACATTTTCGCCACCCACACCCACTTTCACCCACCGCGACCAAACTCCCTTACTTTAACCGTGAGGCCAAGGGGTATTTACCACCCCAACGGGAAGTTAATTCGAGTTGGTGGTGATAGAGGAAACCCTGTCTTTACAAACGA
This sequence comes from Cheiracanthium punctorium, assembly GCA_038373885.1. NCBI lineage: Eukaryota > Metazoa > Arthropoda > Arachnida > Araneae > Cheiracanthiidae > Cheiracanthium > Cheiracanthium punctorium. The sequence goes on from JAWZYV010013951.1 coordinate 129,744, forward strand.
ACATTAGCATTTTATATATATACTAGGAAAAACTGGCGCGAGCGTCGTCAAACCGACGCGAACGACGCAAGTGTGAAACGCATATCAGTTGCACAGTCAAGAAGTGATACACTGCAGCGCGATCTAGTGGTTAATTAAAGTAATGATTTGCTACAGTGCCATCAAGTGGCGAGTTATAGCAAAATGGATAACGCCAAAATATTCTCATTGTACAAATAGCTATGTATACTGATTTTCATAGCGACCGTTTGAATGGTCAAGAATTTGGCCTGCTGCAGCGTCATCTAGTCGCGAGTTAAAATAATAATGCATTGCAGTGCCGTCTAGTGGTGAGTAACATCAAAAGGAACACAGTTAGAATATATTCTTCGTGCTGAAATGTGTAAGTATAAGAAATTTTATGCCGATCGGTCGAACGGTATAGAAGTTGATGTGTTGCAGCGCCATTTAGCGGCAAGTTACAGCAAAATGGATACTGAAAAATATTCTCCGTGTTCTAATATCCGCGTGTACCAAATTTCATCGAAACGGTTGGACGATATTCGCATAGTAAACGGCTAAACGGAATAGAATTCGACGTTCTGCTGCGCCACCTAGTGGCAAGTTAGAGGAAAACGGATAGCATAAAAAGCTTCTCAATGATAAAAGACTTAGGTGAACCAAATTTCATGGTGCAACGGTGCTGGAGTTTTTCAACCTCATACACACATACCAACATTCATTTTTATCTATAACCAGTATCATTATATATCCCAGTCTCAAATAAAATCCAGTTTCAAATCTAAGCCTCGCCAAAGTGCCAACATACGCCATTTTGCAAGAGTTTTTTCAGGAAATCATTCGAAGCATTGACTTAGCAGCAATCAATATGGGAAATGGTTCGGCCGCCAAAAAGTAAAGCACACATTTATTTGGAAAGGGGAATCCCTTAATACAACCGAATTTTTTAAAATTATCAACTATAGCGTGTTTTATTCGTCGTTACTCCGATGTACTAAATGAGAAGATTTCAATTTTCTGAAATTTGGCGGAATTCCCCCAACTTAAATCAATGTACTCAATTGGCGAGAATTCTGAAGATAGATCGCTTGAAATCCCTTAATAACTGCATTATTTCTTCACGGATCATTAAAATTTAACGCTGTATTCTAATAAAACCTTTGCACTTGCTTTCAAAAATCTATTTCCTTAAGCTCTCAATAAATTGCGCCAAGCCAAAAACTGTGCAAACCGCTAGAACTCACTTTCTCAAAATCAGCATTTGAGCCATTTTATTTTTTCGCCAAACTAAAAAAAAATTACATATTAGCCTCGGAAATCTTCAATTCTTATTGTTTTGCGTATAAAACATTTCATTCCTGTTCCGATTTCCCATGCACACGATATTATAATAAAAAATTAATAATCTTACAAATATAAACTAACAAAAAAAATCTTTATTATTCTTTTATTTTTTACTTTGAGAATTTAAAATATCTTATTCGGCAAAATCGCCACACATGGCAACCAGGATCCTTATTTCACACTTTTTCACTACAGGGGTTACAATTACGGAAAGGTTTTTGCATGGAGAACATAAAAAATCTCTTAAATTCCGGGAACGGGTGGACTTTCAAAGTTTTAAAGTGGACTATGATTTATTCTATATTATTTTACATATCTGTGCAAAATTTCAGGCTGAGAGGTCCATTTTTGTGGATTTGTATACAACTCAAATCCACAAACAAACAAACAAAGAAACAGAATTTCATTTTTATTTATAAGATTAAATAGTTGTGTATCCGCTTTTTGCAAGGCAAGAGAAGAACATTTTCCTAAAATGTGATCAAAACTACTTGTGACAAAACAGAATCTCCAAGAAAAAAGAAAGCTCTGTTACAGTCTTTTCTGTTGAAACTACCGCGTGATATATTAACGCGACGTAGAATTACTTAATGTTTCGTTAGCTGTGATGTAATGCGGCTATTAAAAAGGAATAGAAGACTTAGTTTCACAAAATATTTATTAATGCGGTATATAGGGTTGATCAATACTGCCTTATCATATCTACTTACTATTAATTATACTATCCTTTACTGATACCAATACAATATACAGTCGTTTTGCAACCGTTATTGCTTAATTTAAAGAAACGGTTTAGATATTTGCCACAAATGTAGTCTTTTACTCTTTGGTGATTCTTTGCAATTTACGCATTAGCATACGATAATCATTTCAGTTTATGGTTGCCACTAAATCAGCTCTCCATAAATTTTTACGCATAGTTCTTGTCAGATTGGTGTATTTAGCACCAGGGCCCTATTATATCATGGGCAAATCGGGACTTTGCCCAGGGGCCTCCCGCTCGAAATGGCCCCCAATTTCAAATGTTGTTCTTTTTTTACAAAAAAATTTATGAAAAATAAAACAAATTTCATACATGGGGGGCCCCAAAATTCATCAATGCCCGGGGCCCCCTGTTGGTCATAATCAGGCCCTGTTTAATACCGCAATATATTTCCTGCTATTCGAAAACGTGACCCGTTTAAAATCTCAATCGAAAATAATGCTGGATAATTCACTGGTGAAAAAACAGCATTCAATTATTTATCTGGCAACGTAAAGTAAAATATAGAATTATTTCATGCGTGGCGTATGTTTTGCTTGTGAGTCCGTTATTCTGATTGAGTTTCGAAAGAGGTTTTAAACTTGTGACATCAAAATCGCGCACTTTTCACATGCGAAAACTCAGTTATTTTAAAGTAATTTAATATATTTATTTTTTCAACTGGCAATTTTAATCATTGTTACTGTCTCCAAGACAACCAAAACGCAAGATATCATGCCGAAAATTTTAAGCTGCTAATATTGAAATGAAAATAATTCTTTACTTAAAAATTCGTAAAAAATCTCCTAATTTATATTTTCTTCTGGTTTTTCTTTTAAAAGAGGGCGAAATGTATGCTCCATCATTTGACAAAATATAAAAAAAGTTATGACGGATAGAATTCAAGATGCAGCAATTTTAAAAATATTTTACGAAAGTCAGTGTCAAATTTAATTTTATTTGAAAAATTCCCAAAAATCTGCAAATTATGTTACACAATCCGAACAAACAATTTTTAAAAGAAAATTTTCTCTTCTATCCGATGATGCAAATTTCGTTTTACTGCGAGTGCAATTTCTCGGCGTTATTACGTATTAAGCGAGAAAAATCGCTAAAAATCGGACAAAACATAAAATAAAACATTTTCTAATTCGAATTTCGAAAAAATCGCTCCGAGGCGTGTTAGGATCTGTCCTAGTGAAGCCGTATGCAAAATGCCGTGGGTCTGCGACCAACCGTCTCAGCGCAATGCGATCGAGAAACGCGCGCAAGATCGGTGGTCACAAACTTACCTACATAGCTACATACAATGTTTACTTTCGGATTTTATTATATAAGACTAGCTGCGTACCCGTTCTCCGCACGGTAGGGAACGAAACTTTTTCTTACATGTATAGTTCGAATTGATTCCAGTGGTTTGGGATCTAAAAATAAGCAAAATGATTTGACTCTTGGCGTAAAGTTACTCATTAGTTATTTGTAAAGTTAGTATAAGTACTGACCTGAGACCATTGCTAATATTGTGACGCAAAAAACTATGTCGGTGTCATTCGCAATTAGAAAAGAAAAGCGTGACGGTTCGCAGTGAAAATTCCTAATATTCAAAATGTCTCCTTTCTGCATCATACTCTTTTTTAGATTTAAGTTATGCTATTAATACTTTAGATACTACATGAAGTGGAGAACCGTTTTATTTTATAATTAAATAGTTGTGTACCCACTCTTCGCAAGGCAAGAGGAGAACATTTTCCTAAAATGTGATCAGAACTACTTTTGACAAAACAGAATCTCCAAGAAAAAACAAAGTTCTGTTAGTCTTTTCTGTTGAAACTACCGCGGGATACATTAACGCGACGTAGAATTACTTAATGTTTTGTTAGCTGTGATGTAATACGGGTGTTAAAAAATGAATAGAAGACTTAGTTTCACAAAATATTATTAATCCGGTATATTGTGGTTTGATCAATATTGCCTTATCATATCTACTTACTATTAATTATACTATCTTTTACTGATACCAATACAATATACTGTCGTTTTGCAACCGTTAATGCTTAATTTAAAGAAATAGTTTAGATGTAGGCGAATGAAGGCTTTTACTCTTTGGTGATTCTTTGCAATTTACGCATTAGCATAAACGATAATTATTTAAGTTTATGGTTGCCACTAAATCAGCTCTCCATAAATTTTTACGCATAGTTCTTCTCAGATTGGTGTATTTAGCACCAGGGCCCTATTATCACACGGGCAAATCGGGACGTTTCCCAGGGGTCTCCGGCTCGAAATGGCCCCCAATTTACAAAAAAATTTACAAAAAAAATTATGAAAAGTAAAACAAATTTCATACATGGGGGGGCCCAAAATTCATCAATGCCCGGCGTCCCCTGTTGGTCATAATCAGGCCCTGTTTAATACCGCAATATATTTCCTGCTATTCGACAACGTGACCCGTTTAAAATCTCAATCGAAAATAATGCTGGATAATTCACTGGTGAAAAAACAGCATTCAATTATTTTTCTGGCAACGTAAAGTAAAATATAGAATTATTTCATGCGTGGCGTATGTTTTGCTTCTGAGTCCGTTATTCTGATTGAGTTTCGAAAGAGGTTTTAAACTTATGACATCAAAATCACGCACTTTTCACATGCGAAAACTCAGTTATTTTAAAGTAATTTTATTTATTTATTTTTTCAACTGGCAATTTTATAGATTGTTACTGTCTCCAAGACAACCAAAACGCAAGATATCATACCGAAAATTTTAAGCTGCTAATATTGAAATGAAAATAATTCTTTACTTAAAAATTCTTAAAAAATCTCCTAATCTATATTTTCCTCTGGATTTTCTTTTAAAAGAGGACGAAATGTATGCTCCGTCATTTGACAAAATATAAAAAAGTTATGACGGATAGAATTCAGGATGCAGCAATTTTAAAAATATTTTACGAAAGTCAGCGTCAAATTTAATTTTATTTGAAAAATTCCCAAAAATCTGAAAATTATGTTACACAGTCCGAACAAACAGTTTTTAAAAGAAAATTTTCTCCGCTATCCGATGATGTAAATTTCGTTTTCTTGCGAGTGTAATTACCGGCGTTATTACGTATTATGCGAGAAAAATCGCTAAAAATCGGACAAAATATAAAATAAAACATTTTCTAATTCGAATTTCGAAAAAATCGCTCCGAGGCGTGTTAGGATCTGTCCTAGTGAAGCTGTATGCAAAATTCGGTAGGTCTGCGACCAACCGTCTCGGCGCAATGCGATCCAGAGACGCGCGCAAAAAGATCGGTGGTCACAAACTTGCCTACAAACCTACATAGCTACATACAAAGTTTACTCTCGGATTTTATTATATAAGACTAGCTGCTTACCCGTTCTCCGCACGGTGGGAAACGAATATTTTCCTTAAACATATAATTCGAATTAAACCCAGTAATGCGGAATCTCAAAACGCGTAAAAAATACTTGAATCGTGACTAAAAGTTGACGTCATGAGTGCAAATCTGAGATGATTGCAACCTGATGACACAAAAACTTCGTCAGTGTCACTGGCGATGAAAAAAGAAGATCTTTACGGTATCCAGCTGAAACTTCTTTCTTTCGAAAAATGCCTGATTTCTACATCATATAATTTTGTTTTTTAGGCTTAATTATAGCATTTAATAAATGCCATATGAATAAATTACATGATGTTGACAACTATTTTATTTTATCTTGCATTTCCTAAAGTGTGGAAAATACATTAGTGCAGTTATTTTGCAGATGGCTTTATTGAATTTCACCTAAATTAACAAAACATTACATAAAATAATAGTTGCACCACGCACGTTAGAAGTCAAAATTGCACACAGTTTTCGTGAAAATCAAGTCGCATTTCAAATGAAAACATTTGTGACGTAACTTCTGCGATAAAGTTTATCACCCTTACTAAACTCTTAATGCAGTATCACACTTGTTACATAAAACTGACGTTGGTCTCACTGTCAACTCGCCCTAAATAAATAACTAATATCATGTTTTATTTTTAACAATTTACAGTAGACCCCTTCATAACATGGGTCTAAAACACGAATTCGTAGAACACGGCGAAAAAATTGTGATCGTTTTCGTGTAACACGTTAAAAGAGACTCGTACAGCACGGTAAAATGAGACACATGTTCTGATATTATGACTTTTTAGCTCCTGTAATTAACATAACTTTTGAATGGCAACACCAAACATCATTGCATTTCTACGGAGTGCAAATAAGTTTTGCCGCGATTATTCCGCGCAGTCCGCTCTCCAGGTGGAGTATAGCGCAGGACCCGTACAACACGGATTCCTATAACACGGAACGTATCTACCGTGTTATAGGGAATCTACTGTAGTTGCATAGTGTCAAATTCAAAAGAAAATTCTGGGTTGCCGTATTTAGTAATATTTCATCTCGCCTTGGTGGCAAATATCCGAACTGTATCAAAAGTAAACTTTACAAAATTTTAAATTCTGTATAACCCTCGAAACAACTTCGGTGTTTACCATCTACGACGGTTTTTCATGACATGACAACATATGCTTGCGTGCAGTGGCGTAGCCAAGGAGGGGACAGAGGGTCACAACCACCCATGAGGAGTTTATTGCCATACAAAATGAATATTCTTCACTCCCTTATCACACACGCGTATACATACATATGTGTGAGCTGCAGTAGTCGTAACACCCCCATGAAAAATTTCTGGCTACGTCACTGCTAGCTCCTAATTGATCATTTTTCTTTTCATGTATCAGTGATCAATATACTTCAGGATGAGATCTCCATTGAAAAAAAAAATGGTCTAAAAAATCTGACCCCAGAAAACTCTGATTAACACAGTGGGGTACCATGGGCCGTACCCAGATAAAAATTTCGGAGGGAGGGGGGGGGACCAAAATATGAAAAAGCCCAATTTTTCACAAAAAGTTTCATTATTATTGTTTTGTTAACAAAGTTTTAGATTTCGGGGGGGGGGGATACCGGACCCCCTGGTCCCCCCACCCCGAGTACGGCCTTGGGGGTTACACAAATACGCGCCGGACATACGCTCTTGTTTATGTCCGAAGGAACATGTACATTAGTGCTTATGTGCAGCTCCGGATAATCTACCAGCAAGGCAGCAAAATTTGACATAAAAATGGCAGCCACACGCGAAGGAAGTAAAATTAAAGGTATGTAGAATTGCATGAAAACTTCGATTATTTTTAAAGTGCAATGCAAGTCTCTTACAGTTCTATTTGTTTCACATTTGATCGGGGCCGTCGTTATTAGCAACCGGGCCTGCTTCTTCGTTGCCATCGGAAGAAATCACTGAATCATTGAGGCCTAATATTTACATTTGCGCTGTTCGATTGTATGCGATTTGGGATTATAAACGTTAATTTATTTTATAATTAAAAAACAATTTTGTTATAGTTTTGTCATAATGACTTAATGACAAGGTGTTTTAGATGTAGGTAATAATTTTTTGAAGATTGCGCTTTTTTTATGGAAATAAATCAAAGAATTCAATCATAGAATTCGAACTTTAAGTTCTGAATGTAAAGGTAAGTGTACACTTGTATTTAGAAATCCTACAAATTTATAGGATATAAAGCATGTTTTGTGAATTAATATTCATGTGTTATTTATAAATTATTTTAATCTGAAATTGTTTAACTTGGGTAGTTTATTATTCTAGTAAATAAGCGTGTGCGTTGTAATACTAGTTAGACATTCTTATCTGTTTAAATCTTTCAGTTGAAAATGTCATTTATCATTTATTATAAATGCACTAAATGTGTGATATTGGTTTCAGTGCAGAAGTACTGTAAAATATGTTATTAATTTTTGCACATGTTTATGTAGAAACTTTAGTTGAAGTTAATATTTTGTATAAGCGTTCATTATACTCAAATTCAAAGTTCCATTTAGATAATGGCTATAATAAAAAGTAATTAATTCAGGGATCGTTTGTTTTTAGTTTACTACAGTGTTTAGCGCAACTTGTGAAAAGGGATCTTGAAATTTTTCAAGTCCTAGAGCTGTTAGTTTATCTTAATTTGTATTCAAAGTCCGTGGAGCAGTTTTTTTTTTTAAAGCTACAACCCTAATATACAGCAATGCAGGGACGAAAACATTTGTTTTCAATCGCCAGTTAATAATAACTTAAAAAAAGAGGTGTTGGAATATTAGTGGTATTTCCTAGTATGGTTTTCTAAAATTTATTATTTTTCTTTGGAGAAGAAAAAATATATGGAACTAACACTGAAAATTATAAATCATTTTCATTTCGAATGGTAAAATTTTCGATAAATAAACTCATTTGAACTAACCAAAATAAAAACAGTTAACAAACGTGTTTTATCATACACTGTTACGTTATTCTTAATCCTTTTGATATATTTTATCTCCCCTTTAAGTTCGTACTATTATTTATGGGACACCCTTTATTTTGTAATTCATTCTAAATGTTTCTCGTTAAATTAATTTACATTATTTTTCATGTAAATACCAAGGACATGCAGTGCACAGGTTGTACTTATAATTATAGCAAACATTCTTCTACCTACACCTTACAAAAGATTAAAAATTAAATAGTATATCAGTGCTTAAATTTTGTATACGTGAATTGTAAATATCAAATATTTTAAATTCTATTTCAGCTCCTCGTCATATATTTTGTTAATATATTAACCGAACAATATTTAATAAATGAAAATTTAATAACTACTAGTTAAATTTATTTTAAAAGTAATAATGGTTGTAACTGCTTTGAAAATGTGAAACTTAAACATTCAGTATAAAGAAATGCATAAAAATGTCTGTATCATTTGTGTATTCGTTTACTTTAATGTATACTAAAAGTCAGCTTAATTTTTTCATGTATATTAAAATTCAAGCTAAAATAATGCTTCATGAGAGTGAGCACTACTTTGTTTTTCCTTCAAATTACATGCATCTATTTACTTTAATGTCCGCGTGTATCATAGTCAAGAAACTGTTAATGAGTTCGTACTTGAATTAGTAACATAATCACTACTTAAAACTACATTTAATAACGTTTCAAAGCATCGGAAAGCTTAAAAATTGCTTGACGTATACGGGAAGACGCGAGCATCCGTAGGCCTCTTTGGATGACTCATCGAAATACACGCGCAGGCCCGTTACTAATAGCGAAGGCCCCGATTTGATGCGTTTTCACTTTTACGAGTTTTAAAAGCTGTAGAAATGAGTGGTTTCACTTATAATTGTTAAATTTAACAACTTAAGTGGCAACAATGGATTCCGTTGCTACGGAAACTATAGCAATGTTAAAAATAGAACATGAAATGATCTATTTATGTTTACTTTGCTAGAACTGCCATATTGGCGTCATTAACGCCACCAGTCGATGTCAAATAGCTCAAATCGCAAATTAAACTTGACACTAAAGGCAATTCGCAATACCCTGTTTGGCGGAATTTAAAAATAAAATATCTATGCATACGCTAGTGACATCGGCTCATCTCAATTGTGGAATGGAATTAATAATACGAACAGAGTTGCACTACATTTGAATATTTTCGCCTACTTTGCTAAGAAATGAACTAAAGTAGGAATCAACATAGATTTCAATTCGTAAAACAAAAAATATATTAGACAGTATTAATTATGTCTGTTTCTAACAGTTTCCAATAAAAGAAACGTAGCGCTGCTTTAACATATAAGAATCAATTATTTAATACACATGTAGTACTTCAATCGCCAAAATGCCAACATACACCATTTTGCGAGATCTTTTTGTTTTCAGGGAATCATTCGAAGGTTTGATTTAACAGCAATCAAAATGGGAAATAGTTATCTATCATTTATATAGTTCCACTCGCCAAAATTTAATGCATGGCATCTAATTGATAAGTAGCAGTTATTTAAATTATTATTAACTATAACGGGTTTTAATCACCGTTAACTAAAATGTACAAAATGCGAGAATTTCAATTTTCTGAAATTTGGCGGAATTCCTCCAACTTAAATCAGTTTACTTAATTTGGTGAAAATTCTATAGATCGTTTAAAATCGCCTTAATAACTGCATTATTTCTGTATGAAAAATCGAAGTATAGCGCCGTATTCTAATAAACTTATGCTTATTAAAAATACTATTTCGTTACGCTCTCAGTAATTTGCGCCAAGCCCAAAACTGTGCAAATCGGTAGAACCTACTACTTTCTCAAAATCGCCAAATCAGCCATTTTTTTTTTCGACAAACTATAAAATATATACATATTAGTCTCGGAAATCTCTCAATCCCTTATTCTTTTACACATAAAAAACATTGAATTCCTGCTCTGATTTCACATGAACGCAATATTTTAATTAAAAAATAACTTTGTAAATAATCTAAACAGAAAAAAAATCATTATTCTTTTATTTTTACTGCAGGAGTCTAAATAATTTAACAAAATAGCCAAACATGGCAACCTCGATGCTTATTTCTCCCTTTTTTGACTACAGGGGTTACAATTGAGGAATTGCGGAGATCAAAAATTAGCGTTTTTGACGGGTTTTTTATCAATATCTCCTAAACTAATTCGAATTTCGAAATTTAAATTAGGAGGTTCTTTCTCGAAATTTTCCGAATTCGTGGATACCTCGTTCGAAACTCAACTCCCAGCCGTTTAGGAGGAGATGATGCTACACACACACATACACACACACAGACGCGCACAGATTTTAATAGTATAGAAGATTAAGATTAAGATAAGATTAAGATTAGCATGTTTTTTCTTCCTTCGGCTTTCAAAACCTAATCTATTTTATTTTCATTATTCTACCTCGTAGCTGTGTTGAATTCTAAAATTATCTTCGCCTGATGTATGTCTTGTCATTTTTTGAAAAAAAAAATCTGCGCTAGATATACATTAAGGAGGATTATGGTTTCGTTTTCGTGAGTAAACACGGGCGGCCTGATATGGTAAGCATGGCATCGGGGCGATATTTTGAAAGGGTTTACTTTGGGAGAAGGTAAAAGGGGGTGCGGGGTGCCTTTTTTACATTTTCAGAGGTGTCGCCAAGCACCTTAGCGTGCCTCTCCCCGTCTATAAATAACGTTTTGCGTAATTCTCCAGTTTTGTTCAGTTTGAAACTTTTTTATGAAAGCTTGTGAGAACTATTTTTTACTTATTAGATAGTTTAGCTCAATCGTTTTATTTTTACAATATCTAATAAATAAATGAATAATAATAATGAAGAATTTATGATAATAGATTCAGAAAAAAATCCTTTATATTCACTCCAGTAAAATTTGAAGACATCACGAATATACAATATTTTATGACCTCATATTTTCATTTAAATATTATCATTTTTTTTGTATGAGCGTCATACCTGGCGTGGCATCTGCCCCGGGCGGCGGAAACCTACGCTACGCCACTGGTTCTAGAGGCTTCAGCCGATCACATTTTGGAATATTTGGGCCTTTCCAATTTTAAGGAAGAAATTTACTCGAATCCCCTCCTTGTCATAGACTATCTTTGAGTCAGCGGTCTTTTGGAACTGTCTGACTTCGTCAGACTTCTGAGGATTAGAAACAACAACAACATAACAGGAATAAACGATTGATATGTAAATTTGATGTGGTCACCACATGACTTCCTTGATTATCTTATTTTCGAATTAGCTTATTTTTGATGCACACATGCGCACTTCATGTAAACATATTTCATTTGAAAGTGAGATAGAATACTTTAAATCTTTATACATACACACACAACTAGCTGAAGTACCCGTTCTTCACACGGGAGGAAGCAGGCATTTTCTAACACTCGCATCTGAAGTTTATTCAACGGAGAAGAATTTTTAGAACTACCAAATAGTTTCGATCATAACTTGAACACTTGCATCAGAATATATAACTTAAAAAGAATAATCTTCAATCTGTTTTGTAGAACATTAAACACTCAACTCGCGATAACTCATCCAAGTGACCAAACAAACACTTCGAGTTATCATAAGTTCGTGTTATCGGTTTTCTCTTTTTATGCAAAAATTTAAATTTAATATTTTAAATAGTGGTCGATTGTATTACTACTATAGTTTAAGAAAAAATAATTTTTACCATTTTAACAGTTTTGTTTTATTATGGCAACGCTACGCAAGGGCGATCTGCCAAGGATGGAGGCTCCTTGGTAGGAGGACTTTCTAAGGGGTTCTAATGCGTATTCCCGTTACATCTGGAGAAAACCTACCAAAACTCCAGACAATTTGATCGACAGTCGTGTGATGGGATTAGAATTTTAACAGTTAAAAATGGAAAAATAATTATTCACGGAAAGCTTCTTCCCCTATTCTGGAACCTGACATTAATCAACATGGTGGAAAGGTATGTTGCACCCCGTCCCCCCCCCCTCCAAAAAAATAATAATAGGTTTTTTTTCTTCTTATTCTGTAGGTTTCCAAACATGAAATGAATTTGAAATTTTTACAAAATTTTCGATTTAAAGTGGCATGCTTCGAGGTTATGGAGATGATTTTGTGTTAAAAAAATCAAAATGTTTTGGTATTAAGGAATGCAATCCTGCACTGTTTTTCACTTCGCGGGACTGCGTCTATTGTTTCGCCTACTACTATCTCCCACCAAAATAAATATTTTCCTTGTATAGAATTAGATGAAGTACATGTATGTCTCCAATACCTAGGGAATGCAATCCCGCACTGTTTTTCGTTTCGCGGGATTTCGGGATTGAGATTTGTTGATCCAAAAGGATTGCGCAGTCTCACGGGATTGACATTTCATTCAAATAAAAACTAATTTTAATAGAGAAATAGGAAAAAGTAAGATTGTAAGCACTATCAAGTTCAATATCTTATTTGATAATTAATACAGTACCCAGTGGCGGCCCGTGGTCAAAACTGTTAGTGCAGCCGGAAGCATATGACCCCCCCCCCCCCTCCTCCGGACAGGAATCTAAAATCTTTGTTATAGAATTCGAAAGCTGGCGGATTAAGCCCTCATCGAGGAAAAAAAAAAGAAATTACATAAAAAAGTAAGTGATCCTATTTTACTTTTCCATAAAATGGACATAAATTTCAACCAGCCGCTCTTATCCTCAAAATTGCATTAATCCGTGTCTGATTCGAAGTTTCCTTAGAATTTTCTTTTGTAACGATAACTTGAGAAGAAAAGAAAAAAAAAAAGAAAACGTACTTATTTTTATAAGTCAAATCAATCCTCCTTTCTTTTAAACTTGCGAATCGGTCAGTGATGCCCTCATAAAAAGGCGTTGTTTTAATTCAGATATCAATAATTTTAAAAGCTCTTTAAAATTTCCTATGTTTAAAGAATTTTTTCGCTCGCCATGTCCTCTAAATGCCAGTTCTTGCTTACTTAAAAACAATACTGCTTTGATGGGTAATTGTCCATTTATAAGCGTTCATTCAGGCTTACCTTCTTGATAAATTCAGCAATATAAAGTCGAGAGTTTGCCGAGCATATATTCTCCTTACCCTCCTCCCTCACTTCTCCAGCCAATCAGTGAGTCGAATTAATAAGTGCTGCCGACCTTTCAAATGAATGAGCTGAGCTCCTAGCTGAGTCTTTAGCTGCGTACCCCCACATACCCTATGCCGGAGGAAATGCTTACGTAACCGTTGTCATGGCAACGGTGCTGCCAATTTTCTTATCAGCGCTCTGGGCTGAACCAAAGATTTTCCCAATTGAATTGCAGGAAGATTAAAGTGCTTTTTTTCTGAATGAGCGATCTGGCCACAATACGTTTTTTTTTTTTTTTTTTTTGAGATTTTTTAAATTTACCATAGGAATTCCATAATTCTAATCTGAATTTAGGAAAATTAGTAGAATAAATTATTTTAAAGTATGTGCTGATAATTTCAAGTGCAGCCCGGCTGTACTTGCTGTATCCCACGAGCCGCCACTGACAGTACCTTACATAAATCTGAAAATTATAGTCACGATATAGTCTTCCCGCGGAATCAGGATTGCATTTCCTATTTGGTATTTCATAGAACTTCGAGATAAATGACTATTCGACTTATGAGATGAGACACCAAGTATATCACAAGTTCACTGCTGCAGTCATCTTGATCTGCTTAAGTTTCACTCGTTTCACTTTAAAGGGTAAAAACAATTTTTTACATGCCAGATTCTAAAGGGAAAATATGTACAACCAAAGGAAAATAAAACGTAGAATTTTCAGCATTTAATTTCCTGCAGACGATATTTTGGAGTATATTTGTAAAGCTTTTCTTCTCACCGCAAAGTTACAGCTGATTTAAAATCAGAATTTGCGGAATTATTACACCAGTGGCATACTTTTAACGTCAAAACCATAATTGCATTCCTATTGCATTCATAAATCCCTGATATCAAAATGACATCAGTCTCAACAACGTCTAACTTCCTTCAGTCAAGCCACTTTCCAGTCCATCGTATATTGGGAAAACTTTATGGAGGGGAAACTTAGGAAAATCGCTAAATATACATGTTTTGTGTTAAGGAAAAGTATACGAGGGGTACCTGCCTAGGGTGGAGGACTTTTCTAATGGGTTCTAACACGTATATACGTTACACCTGGAAAAAACTGCCCAAAACTCCAGACTGTTAGATCGGCAGCCGCACGGTAGGCAAGAATCCTGGACCTCATTCTTCATCCCTCTACCGTGTTCAGTGTCTTATACACTCCGCCATAATGGGGCGAAAAAATCCTTAGAAATCGGAGAACGGATGGATTTTTATTTCACCGAAGACACATTTTTCATATTCGGCCTCTTCATGAAAATGTTGCCACAGATGCGAAGGAAATGAGAGGTAAAATAGCTACAGTCGCATAAAAATTCTGAGTACTTTTAAAGAAGCTGGAAGTTAATGTTTTATTTGTTTTACATTTATATACTAGCTGAAGTACTCGTCGTTGACGGGTTAGTACTGAATGCAAATTTCCAAAAAGCAAGAACTTTCGTCAGCATTGTAGGAGTACACGGAATGGATGTAGTATGTTGCCAAAGTAAAGAAAGCGAAGTTATAATTTTTATGTATTGTTAAAATATTACAGGTTAGAGAGTAACTATGTAATATCATTTCATTCGCTTTAGCAGTAATTATGTGATGTGCGAACGAGTATTTACGCATATTGAAATAATTTTCTCAAAATCTTAAAATCTAATCAATATTAAAAAAAAATTCGAAGTCTAGAATTTAAGTTGAGTGACAACCTATCATGTCACCAAATTTCGTTTCATTCCCTGCAGTCTTTATTTCGTGATGCTGGAACAAAATTTCAGCATTTTAAAACGATTTTCACAAAATCTCAAAATGTAATCAAAATATTTTAAAAATTCAACGCCTATAAATTAAGATTAGCAACTACCTATCATATCACCAAATTTCGTATCATTCGTATTAGTCGTTATTACGTGATGCTTGAAGAAATATAAACCGCCATATTTGAGAGAATTTTCACAAAATCTCAAAATCTAATAAAATGTTTAAAAAATTGTACACCTATAGTTTATGTTGAGCAGTCATCTATCATGTGACCAAATTTCCTATCATTCGCTTTAGTCGTTATTACGCAATGCGTGAACAAAGATTCACTCAGTTTTAAAAGATTTTCGCAAAATCTCAAAATCTGATCGATTTTTTTTTAAAATTAGATGCTTATAGTTTAAGGTGAGTGACCACCTATCATTTCACCAAATATCATTTTTTCACCTTTGCAGTTATTACGTGATGTGCGGACACAAATTTACGAACCGATTTTCGCAAAATCTCAAAATCTAATCAAGATTTTTTTAAAACTTGACGCATATGTTTTAAGTTGAGTGACAACCAATCATGATACCAAATTTTATTTCAATCGTTTCAGTCGTTTTTACGTGATACTCGAACACGGATTTACGCAGTTTAAAAAGATTTTCGTAAAATCTCAAAATCTAATCAAGATTTTTTTTTAAATCGACGCCTATGTTTTAAGTTTAGTGACCACCAATCATGATACCAAATTTCATTTCAATTGCTTCAGTCGTTTATACGTGATGCTTGAACAAAAAAAGCGTCACGGACAGAATGACAAAACGACAGAACGACAGACAGACAAACTTTTTTTTTAGGGTTGCACCGAATTCCCAGGTGCTTGAAACGTATAGAAATCGCAAAATTTTTGAATTCCAAGAAATGTACAGACAAAAGCCTAATTTTATTTATATAAATTTTCATTTGACGAGTCTAAGAATTCTGGCAATGACTTTCGTTGGATTGTTGATAACAACTTAAGTGACAACAATGCAGTGTGTTACTGTGGAAACTGTAATTTTAAAACATTATTAAAATTTAAAAATATGAATTTATTTATTTTAAGTGAGCAAAAATGAAACGTATTAAATCTAATTTTTATCTACAAAAATTATTGCTTTTTAAATGGGCAGATGGTAAAATTCGTCTGAAGCCGCACATTTTTCCCTGCAGAGAAAGCGCTCTCTTATGTCGGACTAGCTGAGAGAATATTTTTTCTACGCTTATGATACCTATCGTGGTATTTTGATTCATGACCGTAATGTTTTTCTACGGAAAAAAACTGCCTTTACAGATTCAAGGTTCTAGAACAAACTACTGAAAATATTTCAGCCTTTTTTTTCCACCTTATTCTGAAAGCATTCATCGGAACCGATTTGATATTTGCTCTCAATGTTAACTTTTCATACTCTGGTGACTTTTGGCGATTTACGTTTGCCCTTAATCAATAATCATTTCCCATTACGGTTACCATTAAAGCAATTCTACATCAATTCCGTACCCAAAAGGGGGGGGGGAGACTGGAGGGTCCGCCCCCCCGAAATTTAAAATTTTGTTAAGAAAACAATAATAATGAAGCCATTTATTTAACAATTTAGCCTTTTTCACCTCTTGGTTGCCCCCGAAATTCTTTTCTGGGTACGGCCCGGTTCTGCATACATTCTTATACGTAATCCTTGACAAATTGACGAATTTCGCACTACGAAATAACAAAATATTTAAAACGTTTCATCTTGCCATGGTAGCAAATATCCATTCTTCGCCTATCGATCTAACGTTATTACTTCACAAAATTTCTCTAATGTAATAAAAAGAATATCAATTTCGTTATGATATAAAGTTTCTGTCTATCGCAAAATACGGTACGGCTGACAAATCTGCGATTTTTTCTTCCATGCATACTGAAAACTTCGTCATCGATGTAGTTAAGCTTACTATTATTATTGCTTAATATTATTTTTAAGTATATATTATAACTATTACATGCGATTATTAACATATACAAGGAGAAATTTCATTCTTTTGGGTAATTATCTTGGCCCCTTATCTTCCTTTTATTTGAAGGCCGTATCGTGTACTGTAACATTAATTATAGTAGAATTAATGCCTCGTTCTAAAACCTTGAATATGTAAAGGCAATTTTCTCCAAAAGCATTGTAGTCACCGCTTTTACGGAGAGAGAGTAGAAGCCTTTAATGGTAGAAAAAAGGGTGCAATTTTTTAGTATTTTCGCCATTCATGGCAATCGGAAGAAAAGGAACTGCCCGAAGCATTTTAAACGTAAGTACCATTTTTCGATACTTACTGTCCCGTCGGTCCACAAAGACGAGCAATTTTTCGCCAAGATAAATGCCGGACGCATGAAATTATTGATGGTTCGGAATACGATTGTCAACAGTTTGCCGGCATATTTGAGGAAAAAATAGTTTGGCGGGAATAACCGCCGCGATAATACGTAAGTAAACTATTTTTCAAATAACCGTTATGATGGAAGGAAATTCCACCTTTAAAAGTTGTTAAAAACGCAAACAGGTTGATTACTACTTTAAGACCCCACTTGGCCAAAGTTGGTGATAAATGCATAAATGTGGTAACCTAGGCGACTTTCCGTGAATATATGACAACCCTTGAGAAAACCGCCATTTTGATCTCCGGTGACTAAGGTATGATTGAGGCTAAAAGAAAATTCTAGCATTTAGATTTAAAAAAATTCATTTTATATTAGATTTCAAATGAGTTGTTTTACTCTTGTGAGTTTGTTTAAGGTAAGCTACCGCCTTCTAGAAAGAAGATTCTAACAGGCCAGGACTGGCTCCTATGGGGGGTTCTCGGCTAGAGATTGAAAAGGGGCCCCTTTACTAATCAGTTTAGAGGGAATAGAATGTTAGAATATGCAATATTTGGAATTTAGTGTTCCATGCCTAAAAACCACATTTAACTATTTTAGAACTTTAGGGGCCCCTGACTCTTCGGGGTCCCCCCTCGAGCCGCGAGTTCCTGGGATCCTCCGTTGCGCCACTGCGTAAAGACGTAAGATTACTGGGAAATAATCAATCCAATTACTCTGTTATATATATCAAATTACTCTAATTATAAAGTAGTATATCCATTTTGGAGTACCTCTCTGGGGCCCCCCTTGAGCCGGGGGCCCTCGGGCGATTGATGATCAGCCGACTTGGTCAGTCGGGGTCTGGATTCTAACAGCTAAAGAAAATTCTAGCGTTTGGATTTTAAGAAGTTCGTTTTAGATCTCAGAAAGTTTGTTCTAAAATCTAAAAAAGTCAATAAAAACAGGAATAGAAAAAAAATAGTGGAATGCAGCCGGAAAATAGTTTACTTGAAAAAAAAGCGCTGTTTAACAGGTCATGTAAGTAAAATATCTTTTTATATATTCTATAGTGCTTTCAAATCTGGGTACTTACGTATTATCCCGGCAGTCCGCCAAGACGAGCGATTTTACGCCGAGATAAATACCGGGACACATGAAATTATTGATCGTTCAGAATACGATTGGCAACAGTTTTCCTGCATATTTGACGCAAAAATAGTTTGGCGGAAATGACCGCCGGGATAATACGTAAGTACCCAAATTTGTTTATTATGTATGCTCATCGCTAATTTGTGTGAGTTTTGCCGTACACTCTCTGGGATGCGTTGCAGCTATTAGAGACAAGATGGGGAAACGCGCCTAAAGGGCGAATTTGAAATCGCGCCAAGTGGATCCCAAAATAGGAATTAACCCGCAAACGCAATTATCGTCAAAATTTGGGAAATGCTGAAGCTGTTCTAAATTCCACTCGTATAAAGCGTCTCGTAAACAGAGAATCTCCATAAAATGTTAATAATTTTCCATGCTAACTTTTATGATTAAAAATTGAAATATTTAGTTTTCTAAAATAAATAAGTAAATAAAGAAAAATTTTAGGAAAACTTACAAGGTTTATTTCTCAGCAAAGAAAATTACTAAAAACAAGGGCAACAAAGTAACAAGAATCATTAGATCATGGATCAATACTTAAGCACGGCTCCCTGAGATCTCAAGTACAGGCTGTCCGAAAACCAATTTCTCCGATGGGATTTTGCGTACTTGCAAAGTTTCGCTCTTTCTCCAATTTGGTGCTAGAACCTGTCCCTATCAGTGTTGCCAACTCTGCCGGAGAAAAAGTGGCTCAAGTCAAAGTTAAAAGTAGCCAGAAATGGCTAAAAATGTTTTCAAGTTGAGAAAAAAAATAAAATTGTAAATCGGAAATAAAGTCCATATGACTCAAAAAGTATCTGCAGACTAGCATATAAGAGTGCAAGCACTTAAAAGTAAACGCCAAAGAAATCTAATTTTTTTTCTCAGCTTGAAAACATTTTTAGCCATTTCTGGCTACTTTTAACATTGATTTGAATCACTTTTTCTCGGGCAGAGTTCGCAACACTGATAGGGTCAGGTACTAGCTCCAAATCAGCGAAGGGGCGAAACTTTTCTCGAACGCAAAAACGAAGCTTTTCAGACAGCCTGTACTTGGGATCTAAGGGAGCCATGACTTAAGGATAAGAATAGACTTGTTCCTAGGGATCGACCGATAGTATCGGCGCCGATACCTCCTATTTTTTTAGGTATCGGTATTGGTTCTTTCGATTCTAAAAGTATCGAGAAAGTATCGGTTTCTGTTGCTTTCATCCATTTTCACCGATACTTTTCAACCGATACTTCGCTTTTCAGAACAAACGACGCAGGCGCAACACCATTCTAGAATCTTTGTTTTGGTAATGAGATGAGAGGCGTCGTTTCATTGGCACATTTGTTTGCGCGAGTGTTTTCAAACTGTGTTTTTTTTTTTTTTTTTAAATTCTCACCTCTGCTAAATGGATGTCCTATCACCAAGTGTGGTCGAAATTATGGACGAAGAATCGTTAGATGACAGTTTAACAGGACAATCGTCTATTTTTCTAAATTATTTTGAATTGGTGCTCAACACTAAATACTTTATCTGGAAGGATTGCAAAAAAAAAAAAAAAAAAAAAAAATGTCGAGAGGTAGGCTATAATTTTACTTCAGTTTTATAAACGTTTATTTTCTCACTGTGTGGCCTCGAAAAAGAATTGATTCATATATGTATATCATGTAGAACGGCAGTTTCTACGAGTGACGCAGCCAGGCCCAACCAACCAACCGTAAAATTTCGCGGCACTTATATATTACAGCTAACTTTTCTATTTTCAAAAGTTCTCTTCTGGATATCGAAATCCGCTCTAACGAATTTTTAACAATTAATATATGATTTTAATCGGTGCCAAATTCGATGAGTGACGTCGCCGGTTAAGCTAGGAAAACTCGTTTTTTTTATTTAATCCAGTTCAAAGAGGGAACTATTTAACCCGCGTAAGGAAATACGGAAAATGATCTTGTTTCAAAGGCGGTAAACAAGGCAGGGAGTAGGAATACAGTGTTGTAGATCCGTGACAAGATTGGTACAAGTTACCTTATATCCTAAGCCAGTTTGGTCGTAGACAGCTAGGGCGATTCGCTTGCGGTTTCTGACCAGAAAACTTAGGTTCTGTACCCGATGTAGCACTTTTGCGAGATAAGCTTTGTGTTACTGTCGTTTTTGTTTTATTTCATTTTAAAAAATAATAACAGATTATTATATACTTTACTTATTTTTTCTGTAATTTATTTTGCTATAATTAATAATTAAAAATAGTTAAGACTTTGAATTAAAAAAATAATTAATTTAAGTATTTTTGGTAAAACACCTTCCTAACCTTTTCTTTAAGTATTTCGTTTCCCTAGTATTTTGATAGCTATTTCTAATTAAATTAAGTCTTTATTTTTCTAATATTTTTAATTCTATTTGGAAAATTCAATATGTAATTAATATTTCAATGAATTTTTTTTTTCTCTTCAGAAAGCTCACATAAATAATTAATAATAATTATTTAGTATTCAAAGGAAAATAAATAGTAGTTTTACATACTAACTAGTTTTAATAATAATTCTTTTACTCTTCATGTATATGTAAAATTTATTGAAATTATTGAATTATAATTTTAAAATCAATATTTTTTCCAAATCTTAGGTTTTTCTCACTTTTATTTTGTATTCCTTTAAATACCAGATTTAAAATTTTGTTCAAAACTTTCCGGATAGAAATTTGATTAATTAATCTAAATTTATACATGCACTATATTTTGTATCAGACATTTCATGGCCGGAGATGGCATGTAAAACAAGATGTTGTGCCCACCCGAGCCGAGTTGATAAGATACTGAAGATGGTAGATAACTGAAGTACAAATGTCCAGGGTTCTGGTCTACCGGATGGCTGATAATCTAAAAATTCGGAGTTTTGGACGGTTTTTCTCACGAAGTAACGTAAATACGCTTCAGAAGCACTAAGAAAGTCAACCACGCAAGACCCTTATTCTTAAACTGGTAGTTCATCTAAACGTTCTCTAAAAAAATGAAATTATCAACTGATAAAAAAACAAACAAACATAGTATGAAGTTAGTTTTCTAAAAAGCGACATAAAACCAATTATAAACAATAATTTTTTGAGTAATTTTCTATTTTATTAATGATTATAGTCATTAATTAATTTAATCAACAATTTTGAGATGTATCATTAACTTAGTTAAAAACTTAGTGTATCATAATATAATAGTTAAAAATTTAACAGAGATAGCTTTAAACTGAAAGCAAACATTGCATTAATAGATTACATTGCATTAAAATAATAGAACGAGTAACTAGATTATCATTAATTAAGAACGAGATTATTAAATTAATAATTTTAACGAAACTTAACTTACGGTTATCGTTAAATTGAATGCAAATTAATGAATCACAATGCATTAAAACAATAGAACCAATAATTGTATATTGTTGTTGTTATTCTAGAATTACGACCGATTATAGCTACACGTAGGCTCTAAGCCGAGACGTGAGGTGCCCTCCGTGGGGTCTTTCTAAGGGGTCCTAACCCGTATTTACGCTGTTTTGGAGGAAACCACGGAAAACTCCGAACGATTAGGTCGGCGGACGCAACCTGGTTTCGAACCAGGCACCTTCCGTCTCCCAGTTCAGAGCGCTATGCGCTCGGGCACTGATGGGGCCCAATAGTTATATAATTATAGTAAAAAAGTTAACTTACGTTTAGCATTAAACTGAATGCAAATTTATGAAATAAAATCAAAGATGGTGGCACTGATACTAATCTGTACTCGACCCAAATTATAAATAGAAAATTACTCAAAAAATTATTGATTATAATCAGTATTATGTCTCTTATTATAAAATTCTAACAAAAATATGTCAATTTTCTGTTACATGTTACAAAAGAACTTGCTGTGACTTTTTTAATCAAATACTCTGATACTGCATGAAAACAAGTTGGTATATTTATTTACATAACTTAGTGTCAAGCAAACTTCCGAAATTCGCCCTTGAAACTAATTTATTATCTTCTGACCATACCCTTACAAAGTAATGATATCCCCATCCAAAAACCCTTAACTGGTTAAAAATTTGTGACGCAGCATTTTACTTTATAGATCTATGAATTTTAAATATGGGTCTTAAAAATAATGATATAAAATTCTGAGTGACGCCCTGCTGGGAATTTTAAAGATTTGTTTTTAAATTCCATTACAGTTACTTTCGTTTTATTTTCTAAAGAAGATTTACGCATTTAAGCAATGCTTTGAATTATGAAATACACTGTCAAATATATCACACTTTCACTGAGTCTATATAATGTATTCAAATGAATTTATTTCAATAATTTAATTTATCTTTTGCGTCACGCTATCCAAAAGGGCAAGCAAAATTTTCATACACATTTCACTTAGTTTGGTTACTATGACACTAACTAAATATTTACGTAAATTTTACTTGCCCTTTTGGATAGCGTGACGCAAAAGATAAATTAAATTATTGAAATAAATTCATTTGAATACATTATATAGACTCAGTGAAGGTGTGATATATTTGACAGTGTATTTAATAATTAAAAGCATTGCTTAAATGCGTAAATCTTCTTTAGAAAATAAAACGAAAGTAACTGTAATGGAATTTAAAAACAAATCTTTAAAATTCCCAGCTGGGCGTCACTCAAAATTTGATATCATTATTTTTAAGATCCATATTTAAAATTCATAGATCTATAAAGTAAAATGCTGCGTCACAAATTTTTAACCAGTTAAGGGTTTTTGGATGGGGATATATATATATACACACAATTGAATCTCCCTATAACGAAATCGCTCGGTTCCAGTTAAAAAATTTCTCGTACAGAGAAATTTTCTGAGCTAGCTAGAGAAAATTTCGTTGTACAGAGATTAGAGATTTTTTGCAGTTATTTTAGCAAATATTACAAGCCTTTTAGTTAATTCGATGTTTAAAAGTATTAAATTATGACTTTCAATTAAAAATAAATTGGTATTTATTATAAACTAGCTGAAGTACCCGTTCTTCGCACGGGCGAAACGGATACGGCGAAAATATTCTTCGCATTCAGATATCGATGAATACGAAATTTCAGGACGATCGGCTGGACAGCCCTGAAGTTCATGTGTTGACGCGACATCTAACGCGAAACTCTTCCCGTGTCCAAATATCTATGTATACCTATTTTCATAGCGATCAGTTGCACAGTCAAGAAGTGATACACTGCAGTGCCATCTAGTGGCTAATTAAAGTAATGATTTGCTACAGTGCCGTCAAGTGGCGAGTTATAGCAAAATGGATAACGCCAAAATATTCTCATTGTTCAAATAGGTATGTATACTGATTTTCATAGCGACCGTTTGAATGGTCAAGAATTTGGCCTGCTGCAGCGTCATCTAGTTGCGAGTTAAAATAATAATGCATTGCAGTGCCATCTAGTGGTGAGTAACATCAAAAGGAACACAGTTAGAATATATTCTTCGTGCTGAAATGTGTAAGTATAAGAAATTTTATGCCGAGCGGTAGAACGGTATAGAAGTTGATGCGTTGCAGCGCCATTTAGCGGCAAGTTACAGCAAAATGGATACTGAAAACTATTCTCCGTGTTCTAATATCCGCGTGTACCAAATTTCATCGAAATCGGTTGGATGATATTCGCATAGTAAACGGCTAAATGGAATAGAATTCGACGTTCTGCTGCGCCACCTGGTGGCAAGTTAGAGGAAAACGGATAGCATAAAAAGCTTCTCCATGATAAAAGACTTAGGTGAACCAAATTTCATGGTGCAACGGTGCTCAACGGTGCTGGAGTTTTTCAACCTCATACACACATACCAACATTCATTATTATCTATAACCAGTGTCATTATATATCCCAGTCTCAAATAAAATCCAGTTTCAAATCTAAGCCTCGCCAAAGTGCCAACATACGCCATTTTGCAAGCGTTTTTTCAGGAAATCATACGAAGCATTGACTTAGCAGCAATCAATATGGGAAATGGTTCGACTGCCAAAGAGTAAAGCACGCATTTATTTGAAAAGGGGAATCCCTTAATACAGCCGAATTTTTTAAAATTATCAACTATAACGTGTTTTATTCATCGTTACTCCGATGTACTAAATGAGAAGATTTCAATTTTCTGAAATTTGGCGGAATTCCCCCAACTTAAATCAATGTACTTATTTGGCGAGAATTCTGTAGATAGATCGCTTGAAATCCCTTAACAACTGCATTATTTCTTCACGGATCATTAAAATTTAACGCTGTATTCTAAAAAAACCTTTGCACTTGTTTTCAAAAATCTATTTCCTCAAGCTCTCAATAAATTGCGCCAAGCCGAAATCTGTGCAAACCGCTAGAACAAACTTTCTCAAAATCGGCATTTGAGCCATTTTATTTTTTCGCCAAACTAAAAAAAATTACCTATTAGCCTCGGAAGTCTTCAATTCTTATTGTTTTGCGTATAAAATATTTCATTCCTGCTCCGATTTCCCATGCACACGATATTATAATTAAAAAAAAATAACCTTACGAATATAAACTAACAAAAAAAAAAAAATCATTATTTTTCCTTTATTTTTACTTTGAGAATTTAAAACATTTTATTCGGCAAAATCGCCACACATGGCAACCACGATCCTTATTTCACATTTTTTTCACTACAGGGGTTACAATTACGGAAAGCTTTTTGCGTGGAGAGCATAAAAAATCTCTTAAATTCCGGGAACGGGTGGACTTTCAAAGTTTTAAAGTGGACTACGATTTATTCTATATTATTTTACATATCTGTGCTAAATTTCAGGCCGATAGGTAAATTTTTGTGGATTTGTATACGAATCAAATCCACAAACAAACAAACAAACAAACAGAATTTCATTTTTATTTATAAGATTTGTTAAACTTACGGCTTCTTACTTTTCATTGTATAAATGAAATGTTCAAAAGTAAAGACAATCCACGAATTTAGAGAATAAAATATTTAATGCACTTACGTTTATTTTACTTCAAAATTCTGTTATTATACATGGTTTTGCATTCTGCGATTTTAAATTTTCATAAAAATATTCACATTTTAAAAGTTCGCTGAAAATTGAGTGAGGCATACTTTATTCCATTTAGAAACCTCTTTTTAATGGTTTTGAAAGGTTGAAGCATGAAAGTTTGATGTGTTTTGGGTCGTGAAGCCTGAAGTGTCTTCATTATCGGAGTCAGTTTCACTTTCCTGGCCTCCATTTTTATCATCTGTTACTCTTCCACTAAGTGGTCTGTGTGACGAAGTTCAGATATTTTTCGCGTCTTAAAATAATGTTTCTGTGTTTCGTGTTTCTAAATCAAAATCTCGTATTCCGTATTAGTCTCTCTCTCCGCTTTGTTTTTCGGCTCGATAAAATGTTCTTTCTTTTCGCGACGGTATGTCTGGGTTTTTCGGGGTTTCCCTTCTAAATTAATTTCGATTTAGCATATGCTGTGTAAATTCTTGGTGCCTCCCGGTCGTACGCCTTTGCTTTCTCACGGGGTTGTAGGCTTATGTATTGCACTTCTGTCTTGGCGATAACCATTTAATCCGTTTGTTTCAATTTTTTTTATATTGTTTACGCTTACCGGACGGTGGTTGTCACGTGGGACAGTGGCTAATGAGTGCTCATATTTTACTCGCCAACCTGTAAAGAGCTGGCAGTTCTGTAGGAAGATTTTAGTACACTTCTATATAGCTTTCCGTCAGAGGAGGTTGTGCTCGTTTTTTTATGAAACTCCGGCATGCCGCGTGGCCGGAACGATTAGATATGTTCTTGGTGTTATTTTCTACTAATGCAATGTACTGTACGTAATTGAAGTTGTTTCCTTTAAGACTCTGTTCTGTTGATACCTCCAATAAACGTAGCTTTTTCTGAATTCGAGTCGTCTTCCTGTTCTACCAAGTCCTCAGCGTACTTCATGGATTTTTTTAATACACTATGCGTCATGAAAACGGCCGAGGGAAAGCTCTCTTCCACCTCCGACAACTCCCTCATAAAAACTTGGTGCCGTCATAGTCTGTTCAAAAATTTATAATTTTCTTCAAAACTATCAAAAAAAATCTGGAGTGACTCCATTCGACTTTCCGAACACTTACGATTAAGACCATTAACAAGCTTTTAAATAAACTTTAATCGATGAATAATTCAAACATATATACCAAACTTAAGCTTAATCGAATGCACCGCTTAAACGCTAGCGCACTTTCAATAATTTCTCCCCATATGCCATAATGTAAAAGAATTCTTTGTCATAGTCCTGTAGAAAAACTACTGACTACCCTGTAGAAAAACTGATGTCTTATACACATCAAAATCAATACCGGTCTTACGATGGTGGCTTATAACATGTATACCCATTTTGAGCTCAATCGAATGTGCCGTTTAAACGCTAGCGTACTTTCAAGAATTTCCTCCCATAGTAGCCCTGTAAAAAAACTATAAGTCGATACACCAAAATCAATAGAGAAGGACAAAAAAGTTTGGGAACCACTGCTCTAGTTCAAGATTTTTCAGTTTCAGTTCGAAATGGCCCCCCTTTCGACGATGGCACCCAGACCTTGCTTACCGTGCCATGCCGCCCCTTCTCAGACAGAGCCGGCCCAAGGGGCGTGCGGGGCCCCAGGCAAAGCGCAAACGCGGGGCTTCTTTTCTATCATGGCTTATGTAAGTTACTACTAGCAGTGCTAGTACATATTAGCTTTATTTCTCTGCTTTCGGGATATATCACAACCCCTCTTGGGCCGGCCCTGTCTCAGAGCTTAGAATTAAAACAGATAAAATTTGTTCATATCAATCACAGAAAAACATGTTAACAATGATCATAAAAACAAAAACACTGAAGATCAATTTCATTAAATATGGATACTCTAAGTAGCAACTTTTTTTTAAGACTTGAAAATTGAATTTAGTTTATCATTTTTGGATTCTTCTTTAACCTTCATTTAATCCCGTCATTTTAAGCATCTTTTATTTATACCCTCCAAGGCGTAGCTTGAAAACGAGCAAAAATATTTTTCTTCATATTGTAGCTGTTTCAATGACAAAATTAATGATACTAAAATCATAAACGAAACCTATATGTAAAAACAACTTATTCCTTTTTTGTGTTGCAAAGAAGTTAACTTATGGCAGTGACATGAAAACTGGCGACTCCCGTGAACTTTAATTATCGTTCTAACATTCGAAATATAAAAATGGATATTCCCGCCATTAGCCATTGAAATATACCAGCTTTCAAACCGTCCTTTACTTAATTTCATGAATTTTGAAATTGTTGTAATCTGTATAATTAAATATTAATTAATACAAGTGCTAGCTTTTATGAAGGCTGTACAAGAAACTCACGGAGGACCATTTCGGACATAGGATTACTTCTTTTGCTGTACACGCTGACAGGGTCGGACTGGCCTATCTGCCATCTACCCGCGGGCAGATGTGCCCTCCTTGTGGATTCTTTATTGCGCTCACAATGCAGGTTTAAATAAGAAATTTCACTCTCTGTGTTTTTCTGACACATTTCGGCTGCAAATCATTCATTATCGCGAACTACATTTCCGATGTGCACTTTACTGCTGGTAAAAGGTACCCTAGAGACATGCAATCTTGAGGAGGGGAAAGTTCGGAAATGTTTCTTTGTAAGTTTAGGATCACCCCGCGAGGAACAGAAAATCATCGTGCGCCCCCTGCACCCACCCCCACACTCCTTGTATACCCCTTGCTGCTCTGTCCAACTTCTGGTGACGCCTATTTGGTCTCTCTATTTGCTGTCCTATTCTTTTTAAGTTTTGGACATTTTTCCGCCCCCCCCCCCCACTTCCACTTTCAGTTTGTCGCTTCATTCTTTCTAAGTTTCGGCGTCCTGCTGCCTCTCACTTTTATTTTCAGCTTCCCGCAAGCAGCGTCTATGTGCCCCTCCCTTGTTACTCCACTGACTCCATGGGCGCTCATATCAGTGCTTGCAGATAGAGGGTTACTGACAGTGGGCTTTTAAAAACTTTACGACTGAAACGGTACAAAA